>JAOYNQ010000001.1:6250275-6260308 GCA_026259685.1 Tagetes patula
TTGGTAATATGAGAATTATTATAAAAGATGGGGAGATATGTAATATTAATTTTGGGATGGGTAAATACGCAAATATTGAAGTTTCTAGGGGGATATATGCAAAAATCCCAGTTATAATTCATCACTGAAAGGACGCGCTATCAGCTATGCTCCAACAAAAACGGAGATGGGCATATGAATATACTTATATTTTCAAACGAATGACACGGAAATACCTGTTGTAGATCAAAGGAGGAAATTATTTAAAAGAAAACATAATGATTCAGAAATTAGGAGGTATTAATGAAAACTACCTGAACAAAAAACACTGATATCTGTCTTATTCCAACTGTTAATTCTCTTGTTATGTTATTTAAGCATGTTCCCAACTCAACAGCTTAAGGTTGCCTGACACTTTCCTTTAGCTTTGACCAGTTTACTTTTTGGGCACATTTTGAGCATATATGTAACATGTGTGCAGACCTATAAAAATAACTCAATGATTTGATGATTGATATCCAATTTAACTGGTTGAACCGATCTAAACGTCCAAACAAAGCAAGTTGGCTAGTCACTTTTCATAAAATTAACAGAAAATTATGTTTTTAAATGAAAACAAAAAAGAATTCTTTCAAAAAGGTCAAACCGTCAAAATAGGCCGGTCCAGCTGACCCAACCAACCAGGTTGGTTTGGTTTTTCGTCAAAACCAGCTGAACCGGACAGTAAACACCATGTTCTAATGTTTGAATCAAGAATGTTGTTACCTATCGGGCAAAGACTCAGACTCATTATCACAACATAAGAAGCAATCTTTAGATTGATAATTCCACACACCATCTTCAAATGCCCCTGAACAAGTTGTCTATGATTTTTAAAACTATTAAATGAAAAATGAATATGGAAGAATGTAGAGAAATAACCAAACCTGTAGAAGTTGATGATCGAGTAAGAGCTGAATGAATCTCTTGCCGCACAGACCGTTGCAACTCAATTTGCATATCCATGCAGGTCTCAAGCATCTTCTGCATGTCGTTCATCCTTTGCTCAAGTGTCTCCATATCGATCCTTAAGCTATTGATGATCTCCTGTTCCTGCAACAGATTAACTGATTAGAAAAAAGAAAATTCAAACAAGTTTTTTTTCTTTTTGTGATTGATAGAATTAGCTACGTACTAGCCAAATAACCAATGATAGGGGTGAGTAGAAAAACAAATTAACTGAACCATAACTAAATTAACTGAGCCATTCGGGAAACTAATGGTCCGGTTATGATTAATTTATAACCGACTATCATGGTTTGGTTATAGTTATATGTGTATAAATAAACAAACTAACCGAACCAACATGTAAGCCAACCTTGCATTTTGATTTTTTTTACAATGATATATTATATGTTGAAAAAGTTGTAACTTTTATAAATAACATACTAGTTGCATTTTAGTTACAAGAAGGTTAAAGGCAGAAAGAAAATCAATGGAAGCTGGATTTCTTATTAACAGAAACACACATCAGTTAAAAGTTTGGTTAGCCCGTAACCAAACCAACCCAACCCATGCTGACTCCTAACAAATCGGATCAGCTAGAACATAGCTTGCACAGCCTTCAAGAGGGGTTAAAAGGCAGAAAACCAGTGGAAGCTGGATTTCGAGATTTGTCCTACAAATTATGTAACAACTAATTGTGAACTTTTTAAGTGAAGGAAGAAATAAACTCACATTTGAAAGGTGATAATCAGAATCATGGAACTGGCTGTCTGCTGCACTGTGCAAATCATGGTCCGCGTGTGTTTGTGGAGATGCATCTATGTCAGTTACATTCTCATTTTGACTTGACTGCTGATTGTGATCTTGCATCCATTCATTTTCTGACTCAAATGATTGATCTTGTCTATTGACATATGATTGCATCAGCTGGTCTAGTGTTGAGCCAAAATCACTTTGAAGAAGATTAGAGACACTTCTCCTACACATCATGAACAACGATTCTCTGTATTAGTTAGTTACATTATAAAAATAATGGAAGTTAATGATTAAATATAAACATATAATCTACCTGTTAGTAAGTTCTCTTAGTTCAACAACCCTGCTACCATTATCATCAACATCATCATCAGACCAGTAGAATGCATTACTCCTATTAACCAAAGCAGCTTCCAGATAAGAATTATTTCCACCAAACCAACTTTCCGTAGGATCCACAGCATTGTCATTGCCATACCACTCTTCTTCTTCTTCTTCTTCTTCATCTTCATGTGATTCTTGAAAATCACTCCCAACTATTTCTTGATACCATCCACCATCATCATGTGATTGTTGTGGACTGTGGGATGCATTTGGAATCTCATTAACAATTTCTTCAGCTTGCTCAATGTGGTCAAGCCTCATTTCATTATCCAATGAGGTGTCAGAGTCGGAGTCAGACTGCGTGTGTTCTTGTTGATTGGTGGATTCCCAGTTTGATGTAAAGTTAGTTGCCTCAAATTCTTCACCAACAGCTTGTTCTGTGTGCCCGTTAGTCATGTCATTGTCAAATGAGGTCTCGGAGTCAGATTGGTCACTGCGTGGAGAATGGTCAACTGAGAATGGTAGTTTCTCTCTTTCCTCACATTGCAGAATGTTATTATCATGCATTTCTCCAACCGCAGAAGGAAATTCTGGTGGATTGTGGGACTCCCAGTGGTTTCTCAAGTTAGTTATCTCAAAATTTTCACCAATGTCATGTGGTATCTCCTCAATTGCCTCTTCAACTTGTTCGACCCGGTCATAATTATTCATCTCATTATCAGATGAGGTGTCTGAGTCAGACTGTGTAGCATGGCCATAGTTGTTCAGTCTGGTGAGGAACCCTTTCCTAATTCAAGTAAAATGTTTACTTCAGTTAACAAATAGATTTGAGATATATATAAGCCACTTTTATTGTACTTGCAGAGTTTCTTTATAGTTTGTCATACTTATCAAATTTTACATTATATCTTCCTGAAAACCATTTAACGTAATCATTCTGAACATCACCCACCACATAGTCCAAAAACACTAAACATCATGTGTTGTTGCCAAATGTCTTAAACAATGGTTCTGCTGAAATATCCTTGCAATTTAGTCACTGCAATCATAGACCCTTAAAATATCAAACCAAACCCGGTAACCCAGTAAATCACTCCCCTGGCGACGGTATTGATGGGGTCTAAGGAAGGGAAGACCCTTCAAATATTAGCGGAAAGTAATGAAGAATCTCTAATGTGGTGTGACATGTCATGAAACTTGCCACCTCACCATTATACAAATATACACCACTAAAATAGTCAAAGTTTATATAAAAAGGGATGGTGTTATAAAGTTTATACAACTGCAATTATTTTAAACATTAAAATGGTATCTTATTATTAGTTGTAACACTACTTTGGGGTGGGGTAGGGCCCTCATTATCTAATGAATGTGATCACACAAGGAGCAGGTCAATCAGTTGTTGGAGTGGTGTCATGCTCAATCACTTGCATCAATGTCATTCCATGAGACCATTTCAAATGCTCATAGGCTTTTAATGAAACAAAGCCTATAGTTTGGTCAAGGTGGTTTTTATATTGATAATTTGATTTGTGTTTTATTATAAATGTTCTAGAAGATCTTTAAGTTAGGTATGATTTATGAACTTTCATGTCTTTATGGTGCTAAACGTAAAATCAAATCGTTAATTAGAGCTTATATCTGTGTACCTAACTTAAAGATCTTCATAGAAATGAAAACCAGCAAAGCACTTCAGGCCTCCATGACCCGGTCTTATCTGCTGTATTATTTTGATTTAGGTAGTAATTTGACATGGTGTGTATAGCTATATCTTGTACACTTTGTATATAGATATCATCCCTTTTGATGCATCTTCAAGACTGTTCAGTTATACGTTCTTGTAATTTAAGTTTCATAATGCCTATTTATTAACATAGTGACAGTGTAAGGCTAGGTACTGAAGAGATCCATACTGTTCTTGTAGCATGTTATGGAATAAAGGAGGGTGAGCTTATCTGAATTGGGGTGGTTTATATAATAAAATTCATTACACAACACTTCACTAATATACATGTTAGAAAAGAACATATTAGATCATATTTCTCGCAAAACATTAGCAATTATACATAATAGTGGATCAACTGTATGAACAATGAATCCAACATATCTATTAGTCTGATTGACTAAAGAAAAAGAATGTTCTTTGCACCTGAGGTATTCAAGCAAGCAAAAAGTGAGAAAAAGGGGGTAAAAATGAAATGCACCTTATATCAGATACAGCATGTGTCTGCCTCAAAAACCCCAATTCACTTGCTGCAACAGAAGTCTGTTTTTCAACCTCTACGAATCTTTGGTTCCGCAAAAATCTAGCTTTCAGTAATGACTACAGTAGAACTATGGCATTAAGTATGGCAATATGCAACAAATGATAGTAATTCATAAAATGTGCAACGCTAAAGCGGAATGATAACTGGATATATATAATAGAATTACCATGGGGATGCACAATGACCATCACAGTTACGTTAATCATATGCGACCTTCTACAAATCGAACTGCTTATTACATGGTTGTCAAGGAACACTGAATTCTACACTAACTTTAGCTCTTGTTAAATGAAAAACCTTTAAAAAGTAACTTAAAGACACGGGTCACCCATCCTGTAACTACTCCCACCCAAGTTCGCTTTACTATGGAATTATGCACCCAAATCTCGTTGGTGGTATTTTAGGTCAGGCATTTCTTATGTAGTATCTTTTGTATCTGTCTTGTGAACTCCCATACTGGATTATAAAGCATCTTATATTTGTAATAGTTCCCAATTTAAAGCAAGGTATTTTGATCTGTAAAGAATGTTGGTGTCATGTGTCAGCTTTGCATAAGCTCAGCGATTGATACAAGCACTACAGAGTTTTATTTACTTTTCTTTCACATATTCAAAGCTTCTACAACATGCAAGCTTAAAGTAAACTAGTTTTAAGGCTTTAGTGTTACTATTTCCTCACTATTGGTGCCCTTGGATGGAGATGGTAGGGTCAAGTTACAAGAACATATTTCAAACCAACAAATGTTGCAATAAGAAACATAAAGGTGTAAATGCACAAAAAAATTCAAAAGAGCTAACCTGAATTCGGTGCCGATGCGCAAAATTTGAAACAAATCCGTTCTCCAACAATTCATCAACTTCTTTCTTCCTTCCTCTCACAAACTTTGCTAACAAGTCAAGAAGAGCCTGTCTGCCATATATCCTACGGATAGGTCTCCGTGCACCATCAATTTGAGAGCCCGTCTGTGTAATTGACTCATCTGAACCAGAAGTTCTACTAGGGTCACCTTGTTGAGTGCTTGATTCTATCCACTCCCTCACTATCCTAACCCTCTTGCATTCATTGTTCAGACGTGAAGAACTATAAACTGTATGTCCCCCAAAGCTTTTGCTTCCCTGTTCCTCGAAAACTTTCCTCACACCCTCTTTCTCCTGAACCACCATTTGGTTTTGCCTTCGGGGACACTCATTTTCAATTTCATTTGTCCCCCTTAATGTGTCTTCACATTCCATGCTTTCACCTTCCAAAGACGACGAGCATGGGCTTTCAGGGCTACTAACCATACCACTTGTTTGTCTCCATTCATTTTCTTTAGCGCGCCCCTCATTTTCAAGATCCCGCCACATTTTTCTGATGGATGATGTCCGAGTGGTTGACCTCTCATTATTACCAAGATGTGAATCAAGCCCAGAAGCCTTGCATAATCCAGCCACCGCCATTTCTTCGTGTTTAACCACAAGATTCTTAATCAGTAATTCACCCAAAAATCCTCAGATTCTAGTAAGAAAGTTAAAATTTTGAATTTGAAAAGTCAACAGTAACTGAACTAATTATAATAATTAACCTTATATATACTCCCCCCTAAGGATAATAATTCGATATAAAAAAAGGTATAAAGATGTCGGTGATCTAAAAACTAAAATTTAATGAGAACAAACATATCACATAAAATGTAGATAATAATTCCAGGATTAATTCGCATCACATGTCATGTCTGTTTAAATTCGATCAAACAACCAATGGCAAAAAAGGACATTGTTTCAAACAAAACTGATTAAACATAAAGCAATTGAAATAAATCAAATCATCAGAAATAGTCAACCGACCTGTGAAATGCTGTTCCTCGAAATTATTCAGCAACATGAGCGAACCTAATCACAGAATAAACACAATATTAAAAAAAACTGATCAACTCAATCTGTTGATATAGATTCAACATTCAAAGGATTGAAACAGTGTTCATATTAATAAATAATCATCAAAATGAGCTAATAAATTCATGTGAATATCAAATTATCAAAAGTAACCGCTAACAAATTCATAAATAATAACGACAGATGAAATGCTCTAATCGTAATTGCAATCAACGAAGATCCGATTGAAATAAATAAGTTCAAAAACAATCTACTCACCTGCTAATCGCTAGGTTGATGTTCAGTAACATGATCTGAATCATCCTGCTCCAAAATCAACAAAGTACGAACATACGAAGGTAATTAAGTTGACAAAATGTTAAATGCTGCGTTTCCTAAAAAACTAAATGAAGATCCGACTGAAATAAACACGTCGATAAACAATCAACTCACCTGTGAATCATTTTTTTTTTTAATAAGATGATCTGAATGAAGAAAATATGAGAAAACGTGAAAATGCTCTGTTTAATTACCTCGTCTACAAAATGTACAGGATGAATGAAAATTGAAAATGAAAGGATATTAGGTATTAGTCACAACATGATACAGTAGAGAGAGAAAGTGTGTGTGTGTGTGAAAGAGGTGTTGAAGATGAGGTGAGCACGTTTCTGTTGAAGTCGCATAAATTGTGCCTTAACTGCAACGTCTGCCTATTTTTGAAGACGGAGGAGGTAATCATGTGAAAGGACGCTTATGCCCTTGTGTTTATATATTTATTTATTTATGGGAAGTGCTTATTTACTTGCTTGCTTGCAAGGAATAAGTTTGTCTTGAATTCAACGGTAAGTTTGAGAACAGGGTCCATGGTAAAGAATAAAGATGAGGAAACGACGTCGTGCACATTACTATCTTTTACACTTGTGAGTTGTGTCACATGATATGAAAATTATTAATCTTGTTTGATTTTTTTTTTATATTTCGTACAATATCAACCCTTAGTTGTGAATTTTATTGTTTTCTTTAATTGGTATTTAGCTTAACTTATTCATGCAAAAATAATATTTTAAGATTCGATTGTAAATTTATATTAAAAAAGCAAAAATGCAATAAAAAAACCAAATTTTATGGATTTTGAAACAATTTTTTAAACATTTTAAAAAGATAAAATGAAAAGTGCTTTTATTATTGTCAAACACTTTAATGTCTTTTTGAAAAAGCTAATAAGTCAATAGTTTTCAAACTCAATCTTAAACATCGAACATGACACTTATTTTAATCTATATCACTCTCCCACAACTCATACTATGTGACGCTTAGTCATCACAAACGTGACATCACTTTTTTATATTTTTATTTACAAAGTTGAGGGTAAGTCAAAACTTTAGAAACTTGATAAGTTAATGGGTGAGGTCATACATTTTACAAACTTCATGTGCTAGAAGTGCGCAATGGAAAATGACAATTTACAATGTTTAAGGGTTTAACTTAAAACTTTAAATACTTAACAAGTTGAGGTGAGTTATGGCATGTTAAAAAAAAAGACTAGAACTTTAAGGGGTCAAAGTGAGTTTCTAAAAAGTTAAGAGACGAGGTTTGACGTTACACCAAAGTGTAGGGGAAAAGTTGGTTGGTGGCAAATAGCCACCGATATTGTCAAGTTGGTTTTGGGAGTTAATTTAACATGAGATAATAAGAATCTCAATTAGTATTTTTATCACATGCATAAAATCAATAAATCATAAATGAGTATGTGATTATTGATGAGTAACAAGTACCCTACTACAATTGTATTGGGGTATAGTTGGTCGAGTAATATTAAGATAGTATTAAGATTTTAAGAAGTTCACGATGACAGTGTTGGGGTCATCAATTAAACGTTATCGATGTGTCAATAGTTAGTATATAAATTCAACAATCAACTATTAACACCAATCTACTTTTCTATACTTCAATTCTAGTTATTATAGCACTTTACCAATAATAATTGTTTTAAAATCTTTACTTTATCAAATAATTACAAACAAAAGCAGTGGATTTTGCATAAAAAGTACGAGAATTGTCTTAAGTCACATCAAAATCGTACCGGATCAAACGAATTGCGGTTGATCTTATTCAAGTGACATTAAAACCATCTTAGCTTCTAGAGTTTAGGTTTAAAATTTAGTTTTTTATTAAGGTTTAGTTTTTACATTTTAGGGGTGGGGGCGGAGAGTTTCATGTCACGGTTCTAACACTAAAAGTATGAAATCATTAACTCTAAGTTACATATCATTAGGTACTTTTTTGGTTTAGCTCAATACACAAGTGATAAGTTGGAAAACAAGAGACCAACACATAAACATAAATCTTTAGTCAAAGACACAACAAGAAAAAGAAAACAAATATTAACATCCCATTAAACCACACGTACACCCTCTCTTATTTTTTAGTAATTATAAAGAAGTGTCACAACTCCCATGAGATTCTTTTGATGAATTAGAAAAATGTGCTACAACATGGTCACATGAGACTTTCATATGGTAATATCTTGATTTCCATGCTCCCAATTTGGATTTTAGTCTACCCTTTAACTCAACATCTAACACGACTTGATCTAACGACTTCGCTTGCTCTAGATGTCCCGCCACTGCTTTAGATAAAACCAAATCACGTGACACAAGATCCAACTTAACCTCCCTCTTTTCCCTTTTGTGTTGGTGCCACGGGTCGATGGCACCACGTGCAATCACCACATTCTCAAAAAGAATCTTGATCTCTGTCTTCTTGTATAAGATATGCATCTTTTTGCTAGGATTAAATGACATAAGAACAAGATTGTAAGATGCATTGAGGTGATGGTCCTTGGTTAATGAGTAGTTGTTGATTGAGCCACCCTTGATGAAATAGACCGGCCTTTTGGGTTTGATGCTTAGCCAAATGACTAGGATGGTTATGCCGGTCATGATAACAAGTGCCAACAAGACCGTGATGATGGTCTTTATGAGCATCGAACGTCTTGGCCCGACAACTGTTGGTTGTCGAATCGGGGCTCTATCTTTAGCCATTGTGTTTTGTGATTATAAATTTTGGACATGACAAACAAGATGGGTTTTAGTGTTTTATAGTTAGCAAAAAGTGGTTTATGGGCATCTTCAATCCTTTTTTTCTTTTCATCAAACACTCTTGGCACAATTTTTAGCAACTAGATTATTGAATTTGAAACAAAATCTCATTGTAACTTGTGTATTGTGGAATCTCAATTTCGATAAAATAGTATTATGGAATCTCATTTTGGATTGTGTATAGTTATTTCTCACATATAAAAGTTGTAAAAAATAGGCATTTGGTGTATTAAAAGGACCCGAATCATTTTAATGCCTCCAAAATAGTTTTAACACGTCATAACTCACTTCAAGTTAAGCCCACTTTTTTTCACTTGTTATCCGAACCGGCCTACCATTTTTAGGCTTCATTATACGTAAAAGTCCTACACGTCAAAAATTTTATAAATAACTTATTAATGAGTAATTAAAAAAGTAATTATAATTGTTTTAGTGGTTAAGAACAACGTCTGTCGTAACGATAAGACTGTTTCAGATGTGACTAATAACTTTTTTTTAACTCATAAAGTTTAATTATCTAACTTGAACCCCACGAAGAAACATGCTTAAAGTTGTGCTTAGCTTCAAGATGGAGGAAGATATAATTCTTCAAAAGTGTCGTCATTGGCCCACGATTCAAGTCTTCAAGAAAGTGAGAAACATAAAGATTAATATATTGGGTTATTGGAGATTTGGACCCTTACGTGGGTATAGACCAGACGCATCTAAGACCCAATAAAAACCCCATATATAACTTGGACTAAAAGCTAAAAAGGTATTTTAAGAGTAA
>JAOYNQ010000001.1:6273583-6285504 GCA_026259685.1 Tagetes patula
TTCCACTTCCATGTATACGATTGAATCCTATCATGGTTACTTCTAAGCATGGAAAAAACAAGATTCGTATGGTATTGTTGCTCTGTGTGTCGGTTGCAAAGAGAGAATGTGTTGAAAATATTGTTAACAATTAAAACAAAGAATGAAAAGGTAAGTTAGGCTACAAATAAATTAATACAATTTAATTTGTTGCTATACATAGTCAAATTTGAGTCATGACTATCATGTTCCCGAGATAGACAAAACATTCAACATATTTTTTAAAGATGTTTGGTGTGTACATACATACATATAAATGTGTACGATGTGCGTGTGTACTTTTATCGATTTATAAAGTGTATCAATACACCATCGTATGAATGAATATTTAAAACAAAATAAATATCAATGTCAAACACTCGTGACATTTTAAAATCTAACTCATAAATTAGACAAGCGTCATCACGAACGCTTATCAAACACCATTTTGTACACAACGCATTGACACCACTAACATCAAACTAGGGGTGTTCATCGGGTTATTTATTCGGGTTTCGGGTTGTTCGGGTCGGGTTATTCGGTTTTTTGTTGCTATAAAGTCTACCCGATATCCAATCCGTATAACATTCGGGTTAGTTGGATTCGGGTTGTTCGGGCGTCAGGTTAATCGACTCAGGTTATTCGGGTTTTGGGATTTTATGATGCGAATATTTTTATTATTTTTATAAAAATAAAAATGCTAAACACATAATGTAAAGAAGTATATACTTCATATATATTGTATTTATGACACTTTACAAGTAATGGAGTAAAAATGACATAAAAATATATTTTGTAAAATTATGATATGAATTATGTTTCATTATATTTAGAAAAAGAATAGCTAAACATTCGGGTTGTTTGGGTATCGGGTTAATTGGGTCGGGTTATTCGGGTTTTTGTTTCTATAAATTGTATCCAATACCTGACCCGTATAACATTCGGGTAATTTGGGTTTCGGGTTACTCGGGTTCAGGTGAAATCGGGTTCGGATTGTTTGGATTCGAGTGAGTTTAATCGGTTCGGGTAATTCGGGTTTTGATAAATTGAACACCCCTAGTAGGAGCACATGAGCTTCGGGTAACCAAATATGAGTTGGTACCTAGGCACTTTGACGGTGAAGGTTGGTTAAATGTTGTTAATGAGAATAATAATCCACTATTCTTAACAATACGTTCTAGAGATTTTTCGATTTATCATGTTACTGCTCTGGGTTTACATACAACTACGTTTATTTTAACAAAAGATGCGTTAGATGCACGTGGTACCAAGAAGGATTTTGGTTATAGTTTTCTGTGCGATGGCCCGTGACAAGGTGGTACTTGCGATATTTCGGCTTGGACGTGTTTTATTTGGCAGTCTTAGAGGATTTTAGTGTTGGGATGAACCGGAGAAAACACCTCTTTTTTTAACAGTAACCCCTAAATTTTCAACGATAAATGCATCACAACTTGTCGTTGTAGGATTTGAACTCAATACGCAATGCTCCAAACACATGTGTGTTACTCATGGCCACCAATCTCATTGGCGGAGAAAAGGCCTCTTGTGTTTCTAATCTCACATGTTAGACCAAAAAAAAGACTTTTACTCTTTTGGACTTTTAGTTTAATGTGTGTAAATGAGTCAAGCTAGCTCGCAAATACTCGAGATTGGTTCGGAAATAATCTTGTTCGGACCGAGCTATAGCGAGCTCGAGCCTAAAATAATTTTGTTTTTGTTATCGAGTTTAAGGTCGAGCTTTGCATTCAAAACTTAACGACCCTAGTATGATTTTCTTTTATATTAGGGTTATTGGAATTTAATAATTCGAACTTTTGTATATTAGCCGATATTAAATCAAACTTAAGAAATTTTATGTGTCAATCCTAACTTGTAACTTATTTTTCTTTAATGATCCGTCATTAAAGTTAACTTCACGCTGTTAGTTTTTTTTTGAATTTCTAACTGATGTTTAGGGCTTTTATAAGAAAACAGATACTATGTTTATTTATATCAGAAAAAATGTAGAGACTTTTGTTTAAAAAACAAAAAGTGTGGTGATATTTATGGTATTTGCTTTATTTGTTTATAGTTTGAGTTACTTGAATGTCGAAATTGGAATGGAAAAAGAATTATTATTTTAATATATATTCATGTCCCAATGTAAATACGGTAAACCAATTTTATTATTAAAATTTCTGTACTTTTTCACACAATAAAAAACTACTAAAATCCATTACATAATATTTTTAATCCGTATTTGAATTATAAAATAAGTACCATTACGTGTCAGAAAATTTCGTGGCGTGAAATTACATCGTCACACATGATATAATATAAAATACATATAGAAACAACTCGTGTATAAAGTAAGTTTATAATATAAATCATGTTGTTGTCTCATTATTTTTATTTTAAAAATCAAATAAACCAGGATGAAATATCATTTTTTCACTTTGCGTTCACATTTTTAACAATTTACACGTTCAAATCTCATTTTTTGATAAGTTATATATTGACACATAACTTTTAGTAACCAACGGCTTTAATCCTTTTAAAATTTTCAACTAATAACTTTTTTTGTTTAAAAGTAGTCACTGGAATGCTATCAGGTTAACCTTTATAAGTATATAAATAAGTAACATTTTCATCGACAAGGTGTCCTCACTTCGCTCGACTCTCTTTTGGTCGCCTCAGCTTCTAAATCCATGACTTTACATTTCTTTCTAAATATATTTTACATCTTTACACCACAAAGTTCAATATATTATACTCTTTATATCAAGTCCAATAATGTTAATGTTACAAACGTAAAGTAAAAAAACTAACATCATGCACAGTTACTAAACATTAGTGTTATCCTCGTAACACATGTAATGTTATAATTATAAACACTAAGGTGTTTTTGTTTTTGCAGACAAAAATTGTATGTAGTCTGATATCATCTGATTTTATGTCTGCAACTGAAGATGTGGTCTGAACTCTGAAGCTCTACAATATGAAAATATAAGACTTTTTGTTTTTATAAATTTGATATTGTCTGTATAAACTGAAAATATGTAGCTGTCAAACTAATCTAACTAGATAGAAGCCATTTCAGTTCAAAAAAAGATAGAAGCCATTTAAATTACACATACCATGAAAGACAATCAGAATCACTAATATACAAAAGAGCAAACCGAAAATAAGTAGTCAATCTAGCAACCGGATAAACAAATTGTTGTTAATCTTGCAAAAAGATGAACAAAACAATCAACTTTCAATACACAAACAACATCACAAAACATGGTCTACACCACATTGCAAACAAGACTCAAAATACCTTCATAACATAATAAACCGTTAACCGAATTGTTATATAACTATGTATATGTTAATATGTTATAGAAGGGATATTGTTCTATTTGGGGCTGCTGCTATGGTTGCTACAATGTTCCCAATTGAAGGTAAAAAAGTAATATTTTTTTCTAGTTAACCGGTATGTTTATTGTTAAAAATCTGAATTCAAAACAAAAACAATCAACCATAACAACTCCAATAAATTCGGAATCAAAATCATACCCGGTTCGTAATTAGTTTACACATCAAACATTTACATTTACGAACGAACTTGTGCACAAATCAAAAAGCATAATGTATTCCATATACATAATTAGTTTACAC
The DNA here is from genome assembly GCA_026259685.1 of Tagetes patula. NCBI lineage: Eukaryota > Viridiplantae > Streptophyta > Magnoliopsida > Asterales > Asteraceae > Tagetes > Tagetes patula. Next base: position 6,277,244 of record JAOYNQ010000001.1, read on the forward strand.
ATCAAACATTTACATTCACAAAAATAATCAGAAGATAAAGAACAAATTATAAGTCAAATAAGGGTTAAGTGTGTGGAAACCAAATCCACGAACCATCTTCTTTAAAATCCACATACCTGGGAGCGGATAGTCGGAGTAGCAGGGCGTCGGAGCAGCAGGGGCGTCGGAGGCTGCAGGGGCGTCGGAGCAGCAGGGGTGTCGGAGGCTGCAGGGAGGGTGGGAGGAGGCGGCTGTGAGTATATGGGTGTATCAGGGCATGTGAAGATGTTTTAAGTTCCCCTCCCCTTAAGATAAAAAAAGATATATTCAGATCTGTTTTATAAAAAAAACAAATAGTTTTTAAAGGTAATGTCTGAGTGTCTACAGACAAACACCCCCTTGAAGATGTTTGAAGAAAAAACAAACACCGAGTTTAACAAGTTTCAAGTCTAATCAACTCGAATCGTAAGGAGGGCTGTGTGAGCCGCGTTCGGAAAAAAAGGCCGGTGTACTTCCGGTTAACCACCGTATATCGGAGTTTTATCCCGATTAGTGTCTCATTTTTCCCGCCAATTAAAACACCCACCGGCCGTCGTCACCACCGGTTAATGTTACCGTTCCGATCATGCTGTTACACTGCAACTCACACCAACACCATCATAACACATCATATTCTTAAACTATCGCATACATCATCATCATCATCCCTAATCATTTCTTCATCATCATTTCTCAAAAAAACTCTATCATACTCCAACATGTCATCTTCTCGACCATCTGCGTTTGACGCACTCATGTGCAACGCACGCGCCGCCGCATCAAAGAACAAAACACAATCTTCTTCATCTTCATTTTCCCCAAAAAAACGCAAAACCCTAGACTCAAAACCCCCAATTTCTACAAATTCAATTCCAATCACCAAATCTAAACAACCCGAAAACAATGATACGAATCAAATTAAAGAGGAAACACATGAATCAAATGATTCGAAACAAATTAAGGCAAATCCTAATTTGGTTCAATCGGAGAGTGAAAAAGCATCGAAGAAGCCTCGTGTGATTGATGTGGATGAGAGTATTGTTCAGTTGAGGAACAAACCAGCTAAATTTGATCCAAAAACAGCTGCGTATTGGGGCGAAGGAGACCGGGTACCATTCCTGTTTCTCGTAAGGGTTTTCGATGAGATTTCGAAAGAGTCGGGTCGGATTTTGATTACTGAAATGGTTTGTAACATGTTAAGGACTGTGATTTGTACAACACCTGATGATTTGGTGGCAGTGGTGTACCTTTTAGCGAATAGGATTGCGCCGGCTCACGAAGGATTGGAGCTTGGAATTGGGGATGCTGCTATTATTAAGGCGCTTGCGGAAGCTTGTGGTGCGAAAGAGGCACATATTAAGAAGCAGTATAAGGTGTGTAATGTTTGTGAAAATGTTGAAGTTAGTTAGTTTGTTTTGTGCTTGTTTGTTATGGTAATGGGAAAGTAACAGTTGTATTTTTATTGCAGGAACTTGGAGATTTGGGTCTTGTTGCGAAAGCTAGCAGATCGTCGCAACCTTTGATGCGTAAACCTCAACCGTTGACTGTTGCCAAAGTTTTTGATACGTTTCGGGTTATTGCCAAGGTGTGGTCTTTAAATACTAACTTGGCATTTGAAGTTGTCCTTGAACAAAATTGATATTTACAAACATCTTATTTACGTTTAGCATCCTACTGCATAAGAAAATTTAGGGGTGTTTTGAACTTTGAATGTGCACTTTGACAATGATTATATATGGATGTGATTTTGTTGTTTTAAAGCTGTAAACTTTAGTAGGCAGCACTCAGACGTTTAAGTTTCTGGCAATTTTGGTTACTTGGGTGACATATGTATACTATATCCCTTTGTCTTACCATAAGATTGTTGCAGCTGCTACGAACTGGCTATTTGAGGTCACGGGTTTAAGGCGTGAGAAACAGCCTCCTACACAAACTGTAGGATAAGGTTGCCTACATCAGATCGCGCTTGCGATCTGGCCCCTCTCCGGTCCTTGCGCAAAGTGGGTCAACTCAAGCCCCCTATAATTATAACCAGAATCTTTATATCTAAAACTCGCTTTCGAAACGCAAATCCAGCCACTCTCGTTTAGTTATGAACACCTCTTAATCCATGGAAAGATGAAGGTGGTTGCTTATGCAACACAAATCCGTTTCTTAAGTTTATTCGTTGTTTTGTTTTAAGAAGAAATTTGTTGTTAGGAATCTGGGAAGGACAGTCAAGATAAGAAGAAGAATCACATCAAGGGACTTCTTGTTGCAGCAACTGACTGCGAACCTCAGTATTTAATCCGCCTACTTCAGGTTATCAAAAGCATTTTTTGCTTGAAATCATTGTCATCATTGATTTAACTTATTTAAATTTTAATCTGCAGACAAAGTTGCGAATTGGTTTAGCAGAGCAAACTCTCTTGACAGCTCTGGGGCATGCCATTTTTTATACCGAAAAACACCCATCACCACCGGCTGGCACAAATTCACCTCTGGATGAAGTCGGTTGACTTTCATTATAAATTATGTATTTTTAGTTTTGACTCCTTGGTAACTTATTTTAAATCGTCTTCAGGCTGCTAAAATTGTGAAACAAGTGTATTCAGTAATTCCTGTATATGACAAAATCGTCCCTGCTCTTCTTTCTGGGGGTGTTTGGGATTTGCCTAAAACGTGTTGTTTTTCACCGGGTGTTCCTGTTGGACCTATGCTAGCTAAGCCTACTAAAGGAGTATCTGAGATTTTAGATAAATTTCAAAACATGGAGTTCACTTGTGAATATAAATATGATGGTGAACGGGCCCAGGTAAGATAGTTTATAGTTGATGAAGTTATACAAATGGAACATTTTGTCATGAGTGACTAATAAGTTTCTCTTTACACAGATACATTACTTGGAGGATGGCACGGTTCAGATATATAGCAGAAATGCTGAAAGAAACACTGAAAAATTTCCAGATGTTGTTGTTGCTGCTACAAGGTACTTTATCAAGATTGCTCTTTAAGATAGTAAGATGGGCTGGTTGAGTGGGCTGGGTTGTGGGTCAAAATGGGTCTTTCTTTAAAAGTTGCAATGGGACAGGTCAAGTGGTTGGTCTTTTTTTTCCATTTTTTTATCCCTGTTTTTAGTGTTTTTAATACATTTTGAGTACAAAAACAGCATTCTTACAGCAATAATCTAAACCTTTTTATAATATTGCATTATAAGTGGACTTGGATGAGTTCAACCAGTTAGACCTTTTCAATCAATTTGACCTGTTTTTTTAGCATGACCCGAGTTAAGTCATTTTTAGGTAAATGGATCGAAATTGACCTTGGCCCGTATGATGTGTGATTGACCCAAAGAAGGCATATTTTGTAAGTTCTGCAGTTTATTTGCAGAATTAAAAAACCAAATGTAACATCATTTGTTCTGGACTGTGAACTGGTTGCATATGACCGCAAGAAGCAGAAAATTCTACCATTTCAGGTTACACTTTTAATATAATGTCATGGGTTATAATCTTCATCGGAGTAAAACGGTTTTTTTTTCTTAAATGGGGGCCATTTTGCTACATTTCATAGTTTCATATACGTGTGACAATGTGTTTACTGTTGGTTACTTTTATAGATTTTAAGTACACGCGCTCGCAAAAACGTTGTGATGAGTGAAATCAAGGTTGATGTATGCATATATGCATTTGATTTGTTGTATCTGAATGGACAACAGCTTTTACAGGAACAACTTATTACTCGTAGAGAGGTGAGAAAGCTGTATAATATATTGCATTATCATGGTTATTAAGTGGTAAAGCAGAACTTTCATAAGTCAACAGTCAACTCTTAGCAAATAATGGATTATAAATATACTGTGTTGTATTATTTCTTTATTTCAGCGGCTATATGAATCATTTGAGGAAGAACAGGGATATTTTCAGTTTGCAACAGCCATAACATCCAATGATCTAGAGGAAATACAAACATTTTTAGATACTGCTGTGAATGCAAGGTAATAACCCTCAATATTTTCTGTTAAAAAATTATCTAATGGAGGTTTGGATGTGTGTTTTGAAAGTGACTGCGAATAACAGAATTTTATAATAATAACTGTAATAAAATGTATAATGGAAAATATGCTTGAAAGTGCATCGGCCAATTGCAGTAATTAGATGTTTTAATATTTACCAAATTCTTTTGTTTGTTTTGTTTTTTGAAAACTTAATAGACAAAAGCGATAAAAAATGACGATTATTTGAGAAAAATGGAATGGTTTGTGAAGGAAACAGCTAGAGCCGCCTAGAGGTGAAGATGGCCAGATGGGTATAATCATTAAAAAATGAGACACCCAGTAGTTAAATATGCTTATCTAAAGCTCTAGCCTGTAGATATTAAAAACTGATTATTGCACCTACAATTTGACAATAATGAGATCATCAGTTCGAAAACTTGAATCCCTAGACCCTTCAAAATCTTTAAATTCTCAATTTAGTGATAATTAAAGGCAATAATCATCGTTGTCTTTTCTCCATTCACAGAACATCTGCTTAACTACAGTAAACTTGGCTAGTATTTTTTTTTTTTTTTGTGTTTTATCAGTTGTGAGGGATTAATTATCAAAACGTTAACTCAAGATGCTACATACGAGCCTGCAAAACGATCAAATAACTGGCTCAAGCTGAAGAAAGACTATATGGACAGGTATGCAACAATGCTTCTTTTTTTTTTTTATATAAATTATTTTAAAACAATAGTCTCTCCAATGTCAACTCACCTAAGAGGATGGTCCATGTTTTCTGCAGTATCGGCGACTCTCTAGATTTAGTACCCATTGCCGCCTTTCATGGTCGAGGAAAACGTGTTGGTGGATATGGCGCCTTTCTCCTTGCTTGTTACGATAATGATAAGGATGAATATCAAACCATTTGCAAGATCGGTATGTTACTTGTTATCTATAACTAAATATTTGACCCTTAGATACTCAGAGAAGCCGAATCTGTTTAAAATAAATTTTTTTATACCTTTTGGATTTTTATTTCTTTTACAGGCACTGGATTTACGGAAGCCATGCTTGAAGAGCGGTCCAAGAGTCTTAGTCTTAAAGTGATTCCAAAGCCGAAGGTTTTGATGCTAATTTTAGTTTTAAACATTAAGGAACCCTTAAAAACTATTTTATATATGTTAATATCATAATTTATCTCTACTGTCAGTCATACTATCGATATTCAGATACCATAGATCCCGACGTGTGGTTTGAGCCATCTGAGGTAATTAATCATTAGCTGCTTTTCATGAATTATATCTTCCTTTCAAAGTATTGAAGATATCCCACAAAATATTTGAGTATCATTTCAGGTTTGGGAGGTTAAAGCTGCAGACTTAACCATCAGCCCAGTTTATTGTGCTGCAATCGGTGCAGTCGATCCTAATAAGGTTTTTCTTTTTAGTTTAAATTTGAGTAATTTAAGATTTGATACATGAATTCACCCATCAGTTTAATACTTACTTTTGTTCTAAATAAGGGAATTTCGCTACGATTCCCACGTTTACTTCGCGTTCGAGAAGACAAGGGCCCCGAAGAAGCTTCATCTTCAGAGATGGTGAGTAACCATGAATATTTTTGTTCTTCATTTGACAAACTGGATTAATGTTATGGGTTCAAAGTAAAGATGTTTGTGTTTTGTTCCATAACATTACATTCAGGTGGCTGACATGTATAATGCTCAGAAACATACCCAAAATAACAAGCATGATGACAATGAAGATGAATGAGAACTTGTCAAGTAGATGGTGATGAAGACCCTTAATTTCTTTTTTTAAGTTTATGTAAATACTTGAAAGAAAGAAAAATAATTCTGTAATTCAACATGAAGTTTAATTTCAAATCATATCATTATTGAAAGATAGATGAGGAGCACTAGATTTGTGAAATTGAACTTTTGTGCTCTATATTTTTTTCTTCATAAAGTTTACAGTTAACCGTTGCTAAAGCAGTTTATTTGTGGTGTTGAGCTCAGCCGGAAGTAGAACTAATCCTTCGACTGTTCTGTGGGTCAAGTTTTCAGTTAAATGAGCTTCCCAAAAAACTAGCAATGGCTAGAATAAACCATAACAAAACAAAGTTTACGTTATAACATCATTAGATTTAGATAAAAAAGAAAGTTTTCTGTTATTTTTATAACGTTTCTCCCTTTGTTTTGTGATTGTTTATCCAGGTAGAGCTTCAGAATTTTAATTCTCAACTATACGAGATATGTTTGTCTTTCATATGATCCATAGTGTGATTATACTAGATCCGAGTGGGTTGATTCACGTGGGTGGGAGCAAAAAGGGCAGCAATAAAAATAGTATAATGGTAAGCTCCTCAAGTAAGACTTAATTAGTGTAAGCTTTCTCCCAAAAATTAGACTTGGAGGTTGAGATTCATTTTTTGAAAGTGTCAACCAACGATTTCTAGGATTTGATTGGTTCATGTTGCATCCAACCGGTACACCGAGATGAGTTAATGCTAGAGCCTGGTGTGTATCACATTTCAGTCGCCAAATTTGAAGCCTCATTTTGATGAACTCCGATCCCATATAAGATGTTTTTAAATGGATTGATCTGCAAACCTAAAAACTTGTAAAAATTCGTAAAATTCTAGTAAGGTTTTTTGAATTTGATAAATACCATCCACTCAAAAAATTAGCATCGTCCACATAAAAAAGTGTGATAGACATGGGCTACCATTTGAAAGAGTCAAGCCTTCTTGAAAGATGTTGGAGTCCATAGCCCAAATGAATAATTTAAGCAGATAGAGGGTCTCCATAGCCCAAATGAATAATTTAAGCCTTTGAATCTTTGAAACATTTCAAATCAAATTAGAAAAATTAAAACAGGTTGGATAAAAGAGAAAATAAAGGTTTTTAACAACCACACTTTCGCGTCTCTAAAATTGTGTAAACCGTCTCTCATTTTTTCTCTAAATTCCCCAAATTATTATTTTCTTAAATTGTGATTTATTTATTCAATTTACAATTAACAAGGAGAACACTCGAATATTTGGTTGATAATTTGGTAGCCTCAAACACGTAATATTCCCAATCGGCTCGCGGTCCTCCCAAATCAACTTTAAATGCCTTTGGTTACATGGAGTATCCTCATGTAGTAAACAAGGTGTAAAATGAGTTGGTGGCCTCATTTCATATGTCGCGAGGTAAAGTAGTTAAAAATAAAGATTGGGTTTGTGGGTTTCTCAACAATTATTTCAGTTATAAAGACCCTCCCCAAGATTAAAAAACCCCGCAAAGTGTCATAAGAATATTCCATTGGCTTGTTAAAAAAAACTGCCACCACCTAATTCCATTTGATCTTAACAAATATTACTCTCTCTCTCCTATTTTAAATATTTATTTTTCTAATCTTGGTTATATAATTTAAATGTTCATTTTAAAAATAAAATTATATAATTTTAATTTTACCTATAATTATTTAATATAAAAACTACTTTATACCTAAAAAACAAAAGACTTTAATGACATTATTATCATTTTATATTTTGTAAATATATAATAATTTCATTTTTTTCTAAACTTTCTAGTCATAGGTTCTATGACACTTAAAATAAAACGGATGAATATATTAGTTTGGTATACTCTCACTTTTAAGCTTCTTGATCAAGGCTTCTTTTATGTTATTATTAATGAAATTTATTGTTAAAAAAAGTTTGGTATAACTAAAGACTAACATTAAATATGACACCTAAAACCGTTCAAAGAAAATATGACACCTAAATCATAATACTTAAGCATCAATGTTAACAACAAACCTTAGAATTTATCATCTCGAAACATTTATACATGCATGCATCCAATAAATCTCTAGAAAACACACTATTTCATCATAAAAACCACAAAAAGCTTAACTTACTCCATTAAATTTTCAATATCCAGCTGTTTTTCAACCCCTTTTCAGACACCACTTTCTTGGTTTTTTCAATTCCCACCCTATTTTCTTATCCCCATTTTACCCCTACACCCTCCCACTATTTTCAAGCTTCAACATAATGTATAAGTGTATAACTCCCATTTTAAGCATTCAATTTATTAAAAACCACCTATAATCAAGGACATTTATGTCATTTTATACCTTTTCTCTCTCTAGTTTTTAAATTTTTTCCTCTCTCTCTGTTCCTGACCTGCAACAAACATTCATTAATTAGTTTATTACTCCCTCCGTCCCATTAGAAGTGTCATAGTTTGAAAAACACAAAGTTTTAGGCACATTAAATGATGGGTATT
>JAOYNQ010000001.1:6325026-6335356 GCA_026259685.1 Tagetes patula
TGAGGTGGATATTTGTGATTGGTAGATTGTGAGGGTAGTGGGGGGTATGCCATAACCCACTCCCACCACCCTAACAAATGATTGAACTTACACATATAAAAACTACATAAGTAATGGTCCTAATCACTAATGGGTTGTTAATTGGTTTTTTTTTTGCCAAACTGCCCAATTACCCAACTAGTAGACATGTGAAATGTTATTTATTATTGACAGGGGCGAGCCGTAGGTTCAATATATATAAATAACACATGGAAATTTTTTTTACACGGGGGCGAGATCAATATTTATATAAAAATTTAAGGTGTCGGGATAAAAATCGGTATTTCGGGACAAAAAACGCGCAGGGGCCGGTGCCCCCGTTGGTCCCTAAGAGGGTGCGCCAATGCGTGCAGCAAAGGTGTCAAGGTGATCATTTCATTTTTAGCCCTAATGATCATACCCAACTCACATCTTTATGTAATGTTTAGTTTTTTTTTAATTCTCATTTTGTTAATCAAAATAAAAGTTAATTAGATGGAACTAGAAGGTAAACGACCAATAAGCTGCGCTCATTTAATTATTAAATAGCAGCGCAGAAATTATGGTTTGCTGCAACATCTCTCATATATGGCTCAGTAGTAAGTGTGAAAAGAACTTGATCTACCACTTAGCTTATGAATCTATTTTAACTGTATATAGACCGGTTCTTGACTATATTAGTCTTTACTTCTTAGTTACTTGATTAACCGAATATGCATTAGATGGTGATCCTCACGTTACATGTGGAGAAAAAGCTTAAAATACAAATTCTATTTTTCCGTACAAAATGGGGTGCATTTTCACACAAGAAAGATGCATACTTGAGTGATAGTTATCAACCGCTCGTGAAACTATCACGTAGGGCGCTTAGTCTATGTGACAGTTCGACTCTTACACCGCTAGTTATGACTCAAGTATGTGAATCCTTGAGAGAATCTAGAATATACTATATATGTATACATGAACTAATAATATGTGTTACATGTACCTGGCTACCAATCTAGAATATACAAGTACATTTGAACACTTGTTTTTAATATTTAGTTCTATGGTGCAAACGATGTTTAACAAATTTCTTAATTCACTTCTTCCCCTTCTCATTATACTCTGAGGATTACCTCATGCCTCACCTGTAACTCTTATTTTTGAAATCGCAACGCGCTCTAGGCACCATAGTCTGCTTGATTGTCTTGTTGTTGCCTTTAGATCTGCCACCGTCGTTAGCTAGTACCGATTTACACATATGATCATTGCTAGCTTAAGATAATTAGCGGACAATGTTTAAGTCAATCCTTATTAGGTATGTGATGAATGGATCGAATAACACTTTTTATACATGCATAAAGTCACGTGCCTTTGTTTTATATATTAGTCCCGTTAGATACTTTGCAAATTAAAGTACTGATATATAGTTTTCTCTTACTGCTTTTAGTTTCAGAATATTGCTAAACGATAATTAGTATACTCTTAAGCGAAAATTTATTATGAGAACAACCCTGAAATTTTTTTCTAGATCTCTCGCTGACTACAACATGGCTACATTTCATGACAATACATACAACATATTTAAATAATTAAATTAACTTTAACGGCAAATCATTGTAGACTAATAAGTTACAAGTTGGAATTGTTACATGCAATTGTTTAAGTTGAAACTAATATCGACCAATATATAAAAATGGAAAAATTCCCAAAATGTCCCTTTTGACCGTTGACTTCCCAAAATGTCCCCTTTGACTTCGCCATCCATAAGCGTCACGACTATAGTCGTTATAGTCGACGCCTACAGATTCTAACAAATAACAAGCTTCCACGTGTCCAAAGTGGTGGACGCCCATAGGCGTTTTCCCGACAAAGCCCATAGGTGTCCACCCATTCTGACAAAGATGTCGTAGGCGCTGATGACTTGAGGTAGCTCGATAATTAAATACAAGGGTTGTTTGTTTCACCTCTTAATACTTCAGTTCAGTGCTTAATTATTAGCATTCATCATTCAGAGTATTTGTTTCATAAAAAAATAGTGTCTGAATGGTTCAATTAATTAAGTGGTGAATGATTAAGAAACAGAGGTATGCTGAATGGAAGTGAATGTAGCATATACCAACTTTACCCTTAATGGTAGAACCTCTTAATGGTTCAAAACTCTTAACTATTCAACACTTTAATGATTCAGATTTTGTCAAACAGCTCGTAGACATGTTTGTTACCAAAGGGATAGGTGTACGTTGGTGACTTTAAAATTTAAATCATGAACATGTCACATTGCTAGCTTGCAGCCACTATTGGGGTTGCTTTTAACATTTTTGTGTGGGGTGAATGGTCCTCTCTTGAGTGCTCATCGTACGTACATTTAACGTACTGTTGGCTGACAAAAATTGAGTCACAAGAATTAGTTTATGCACGTACGTACTATACACTAATACACATCATCAAATTTATCACATCTCCAATAATACAAGGCAGGCAAGAGGGTTTTCAATTCTTACATTTTTAAATCCCTATCGTTAGAGAGTGTTTCTTCTACTTTTATGCCACATTTGCTCTCCAATACTTGGTATAAGTAGGTAGCAAATTAACGTGACATATTAGTTTGATCAATACACTCAAAATTGCAAATAAACTCAATAAAAACACATAAATGCTCTCATATACAAACGCTATGGCTTCACAACTAAAGCACGTACTCATTCGCAATCATCAGTTGGCGTTAGTGCATACTCAAGCGAGTTAACCAAGTGTGCATCACTATACTCAAATTAAAATGAACTAATTAAAAACACAAAAATGCATTTGATGTTCCATGTATGGTAACGAGGTTGATCGACAGAAGATGTATGCGTAAGATTTTAGTTATAGATCGAGAAAGAGAACAACTTATATGTGAGCTTGACAATTGCATTGTTAATATCAGAGGAGATAAAATGTTTATCAATGTAAAAAGTATATCTAAGCTTGATAAAAAAAAATGGCACAAACAAAGAAACATATTAATTGAATATTCGTTGGTCTACCGTTTACTGAAGTTAGTTCTAACAGGTGTAACCCTAATTATTGATAGATATTTTTCTTCACTGAAGTATGTGATGATGGATTTGTGTAAAAGAATAGATGCTAGATATTTGAATGATAGCTTATTGAAAAAAAGTTGTCATTAAGAAGATATGATATGGATCGGTTCCAAAACATGAAAAATCGTAGGAAACAACTATAAGATATCTTTGTTATATATATTTAATGACGTTGTAGTACGTAGAGGTAGTAGAGCTATCAATACTAATGATAATGTTGCCGTCAAAATTTATATTAAAGATTCCTACCGAGGTTTTTTCTCAGAATGGTTGATTACAAAAGGAAAGGAGAGGTTGACGGGGCATACCGAGGATTCGAACTGGGTCATTAAACTTCATTTGAGTATAACGGTTTTTCGGTTGTACCAACCAACCGTCCTAAAACAAAAGTTATGGTGTGATTATGGTTTAAATAATTTTTTTAAGGAATAAACTATAACTTGGTAGACATGCTCACATGGCATCCTCCAACCAAAGTCTTTAGTTAATTACGAATTTACGATTAGTTTGATTAAATTGCTGATTAAGCGGAATATTAAGTGTAAAAGCGATTGTGCCCACATGCTAATGACAATCTAGGATTAAACAAAAGATTCCTCCACTCCCTCACAAGAGAATCTATGTAAGTCCGGTGCGGTAAGTGCAACCACACCAGACGTTGGTTATTAAATTTAAATAAAACTATATTATTTGTATTTAACCCAACTAAGTTTAACATAATTAACGTTATTTGAGTTCATTTACATGACATATTTAACAATTATAAACCCGTCTTGTAACAAATTTTAATGACTAATCTGTTTTGTGACATGAGGGGCTTTTACTGACTCACACTGGGTGCACCCAAATCGTTTATGATGGTCCATTGATAATATTTTTGTACTTGAAACACTATGTATGGAGTCCAAACTATCACATGTGGTTTCATGACAAAAATAAACCGTTGAGTCGAAAATAAGAGCAAGTCATCTTAAGGTTGATCTTACCTAAACATCCATCCAGCGATTCCACGAACTTGAGTTGACGATGATAAATTTGCTTTCGATCATTGATCAATATCCTTGATTGTTAAAAAACCGATGTCAGCATCACCATCTTCAACCTCGGCTACAGTCAAGGCCATGTACATGCATCCCCCCTTTAATTCGTTGCAAATATTTTTTTTAGAATTGAGTGCTAGATGGTGTTAGTTATGTATTAGTCATGAGCCAAGTTATTCAAAACATTACTCTTGTGGTTATGATGTACGTTCTTGAACACATTGATGGAATGTTGCACCAACAACTAGCCCTACTTACAAGTCATGGATTCGACATATATGTCTTAAACTCAGGTAACGGTGATCACTAGGCCAAAACCGCAAATGCAAACGTCTTTCAATGGAAAAAAAATACTTGGTAACATGTCAAAAAAAAATTTAAAAGTTCGATTGCATAATGCGAAAGCGTAAACGCTCCTACTATTATAGTAGGAATATCTTTAACAAATATGTAAGAATAATTACACATGTGTATTAAATACAATGATTCTTCATCTATTATACTTTGTGTTAACGTTGTTGTTACCCTAACTTTTGATTGTAAGATATACCACTTTAACCATTAGGACGTCTCCTTATGGACAAAAGAATGTTTTGACAACATAGTTTTTCTTAAAACAGAACTAAAGTTTTCACTTTTAAGGCCAAACAAAATCCCACCATGAGTAAAAGAGTTCACTGTTGGGTGCCACAAGAAATATACACAAAACAAAGGTTATAAGAGATCAAATATTACATAAAACTAACCCTGCGAAACACCTGAAAGAGGCGTGCTCAAGATTCCGTCCTTTACGAAGCTTGAGGCTCTTGCAACGGGCAGCCTAACTCGCTCATCTTTCCCAGAGGCTGAAATGCTGTAGGACCGTCCTCTGAGTCTGAGGCTTCCTGAAGATGGTATTTGTTTTGGGTTGACTGTTGATGAATCCATTACTGGCTCGTTTTTTCCAGAGGCAGAAACGTTGTAGGACCGCTCTCTGACTCCAAGGCTCCCTGAAGAGGACAAACTTTTTGAGTTTACATCTAGTGAATCGGTTACCGACTCATATTTGGTTCTCAGAAAACGGTCCAGATTTTGCTTATACTTGTCGGTATGAGTGCTTGTTATTGTATCATGTTGGTTGTTGCCAGATATGTTTGATTCTGATTCAACATCAGTAATGTATCCTGTTTCTTGAATATCCTGCATGGCAAGATCATCATACTCCTCATCTGATTTAGTCGATTCCTCGTCAACTGACCCTTCCATCTGTGCATACCATAAAGAAAATAATATAAATACTAGAACAATATAAACTAATCTTGGTTTCATGTAATTCGATAGAATTTGAATGTGAACTAAAATCATAAAATGTTTGATTAGAGAACATATATTAACTGAAATTGTAACGCGTACAAATTTCAATTCCAATTCCTTTAGCAGATAAAATGTTTCATGAAACAAATTCCCCCAGTTTTTTTAATAGAAAGTAACGAATAAACCAAATGGTACCTCTTCATGCATATGTTCTTTTGCATCATCGCTTAGATCCTCGTCACTGTCACCCTCACGCGTATCATCAATCTCTTCATCACTACCATACACAGACGTCTCTTCTTTCAACTGCAAGTGCAAGTTTTTATTAAGTTAGACAAAAGAAATGGTATTTTTATACACAAACTAATCGGTACGATAGCAATAATATACCTCTTTAGCATGTCCGTCAGAGACCTTAGGCGAACTACAACATGAGGAATAATATTTACTACCATTATCAGTAAGCTCACCTCTTGATTCATCAACACTACTAGCATGACTAGTGCACCCAAGATCAGTTGGCCAAGCACTAATTCCAAAATTACCAAATTGTAGGTTAACCGATTCACATCTCCCGATTTGCAATGGTTCATCCATAGGCACGCCTAACCCATCTTCAGCAGACCATGCTTTTGCAACCGAACCATCATTATTCAAAAGAGCCATCAAACGTCTTGTGGAACCTTGTCTTTGAATCAACTGAAACATTCCTTTTGAGCTAAGTGAATTAGCTGCACATTGATTTCTATATTCTTCATCAACTACAGAAACTGTGTTAGTGGCGGAATCATAAAGTTTTTCTCCAGCTTCACGTCTTCTTAAGCAGCTGAAAACTGTTGCGTGTATTGCAGCAACACTTTTATCAACATTTGTGTTGTTTATTTTTGGAACTAGATGTTTGTCAGCTCGATTGCATAGGTACTCTTGGATTGTTCTAATGTTTCTAATATACTTTACATATTTGTTTTTGGCAGGATCCAGAGTCATATACTTTGCACGAACCGCAAATCTTTCCATGTGTTTGTCTTCATTTGTTATGTATATCATGAATGGTATGATTGATGGATGTTTCTTCATTAATCCCATCTGCATATTATATAAAACATTGCATCAGGCTGCAAATAAAGGTAGCAAGTAGAAAGTGGATTCAACTAGACGCATTCTTTGGAAGGGTTCGAGCTGGCCCAAAACACCTTTGGTCAAAAGTTTCTAAGCAAAACGGGTAGTGTCTCAAATATCACTTCAAAAATAATTCAACTTTTTGGATAAAACGATTCAGGAGGTCTAATACATAAGAGAACACTTAAGGAGACTTACGTCCTGTTTAGCCTGTTTGACTCTTTTTTTCAAGGTAATTTTGTATTTTACTCAGTTAACCCAAATCAACCCGTTCATAAGTAGATGTATCAAAATCTTAACCATAAATGAAAAAAAAGGATTTCTATTACATACCACAAAATTAAGGCTCAAATGAACACCCTCCACAACAACTAATTCTTTTCGTTCTTCCCATGCAGTTATAAGTCGATCAAGACTATCAATAACCATCTCACTTTGTGCCTTAAATCCCTCAATAGCCATTTGCTTAGGGCTAATCAAGTCAATTGTCGTTGAACTAGAACCATCCTTCGAAGCAGGTTGATTCCCGGATGCATCAAATACATCATTGACTTCTTTTTTAGCTTTTCTTTTGGCCTTGGCTTCTGACACAGCTACTGGATCTAGATGTTCACCTGCATGGTAAGTTGAAGACCATAGGAGTGGATTTTGATTTTCATCAACAAAACTTCTCATCATATGCCTTATAGAATCTGTAGATATAACAGTTGTGATCCCTAACCTGCTAGCCTGCATATTATGAATTAAAATACATAACACAATTCATTAACGGTCCTTACTATCGTAGACCATCCCCAATCGTCATACTAACTGTATAGATGGCAAAAGGGGTCATAGGAGCATGGCCCGTATACTTTACATTATGGCGCATATGATTAGTATCTTTACCTAGTAAGTTTCTAATATACTTTACATTATGGCACATATGATTAGCCAACATATCACATATGACTCATAACACCTCCTGTGGCCATATGATGTGGCAATGGTGTATACCCTTCATTAAAGAAGACTACATATAACGTCAAAAGGTATAAAAACAAAAGTCTGTATAATGCTAACAAGATATAGAAATGTTCATGAAGCAAGATGGACATACCAGCAAAGCCGACAATGTAGATTTGCCACATCCACTGGTACCACAGAGTAACACAGTAACTGATTCCTTTCTTTCACGAATTCTGAAATATTAAGGTAGAAGGTGTTAAATCTATACTATAGATTATCAATCGTTCGATGTATTCACTTATAAATAATGAACCGACATGAAAAGTTAAACGAATATATGAAACTAAAAATACCTGCAGGCTAAAACAAAATCAGCTCTTTGATTGGGACCAACATACTTGTATTCAGATAGAGCATCACATACAACATCTACAAAAATCTTCCTTTTGATCACAATCGTTGTCCGCTTTTTATACAAATCAAAAGGTTTACCATCTTTTTCTGGAGCCACATGATTACTACCATTCGTCTTATCAGACTTATTATCAATCTCACAACTATTTTCCTTCAAAGGATGAACTTTCAAGAAATCATTTCCCCATCGAATCGCACCAACATCAGGCAAACTCTCATCTACGCAATTCTTTCTCGTAATTTCAAACACCCTTTGGCTTATCTGTATCAAAATCAGATCATACTCAAGAAAAAACTAAACAGCTTAACTGAAATATAAACAAAAGATCAATTTATACAAATGAACAAGATTAAAACTCAAAATTCAGCATCAATTTTAAAACAAAAATTCTCTGAAAGTATTTAATCGAATTGGGAACAATCACAAGATGGCCCGGTGATAATAGGAGTTGGTGTAGTCGTGTAGAGCTTCGTGTCTAAAGTGACTCAAATTCGATTCATGAGGTGAATAGGTAAACATCTTGTGGCGGCTAGCCACCAATAAATATCGGAGTTTAACGTTGAGCAACCCACAAGTGCACGGGTGTCCTCTCGCCACCTAGCTTAAAGCATTTAGTAAGCTGATTGACTCATGTGTCTTGCACATGTGACGTGAGTGTCACAAATGCGATTAATTCATTTTTTTTTAATCTAATCAAATTGGGGAAAGATGTTGAATTTGATGAAAGTCACTTTCCAGTAAAATTAATGACAACAAAAACAATAAAACATCACTTTCAATATAAAAAAAAAAAGTAGTGTGTTTCATAACCATCTAACTCAAATCACAAAAACAGAACAAAATCATATCAACATCAAAAACATCATCAATTACGAAACAATATGCACCAAAAACAATAATACCTTAAACGCGTGACGTGCTTTACATCCCATTAACTGTAAACTGCTCTGAAGAACAGGACGAGTGTATCGAAACGACGATTCATCATTCGCTTTTGCTCCATCTTCATCATCTTCCACCACTATGTACAACAATTTCCCCACCTCCATCCCTAACAAACTGTTCATCATCAGCAATATCAATATAATAATAATGCTTATATATATACAAAAAGTTAACAACGGGATTTAAAAACGAAAATCAAGCGGCGAAAAGAAGCAAGCGTAGATTGTTTACGTAATAAAACTTGGGCTATGAATGAAACAATAAGTGATTTAGGGTTTGATGTTAGGATTAAAAGACGAAGCTAACTAAGAACCGCCATTGTGTTGTCGTCATTGGTCTGACACCTGCTTCCACGCATCATCGTCTTCAGCAATACACGAGTCACTTATCTCTCTCTATATATATATATTTCCCGCCAGATCTTGTTTCTCTCTCTAGAATTGTTGACCTTGTAGGAGATGTATTGACTGGTTCGTGGTTTGTGACTCTTGACTTGATGCAGGCTTTATGATTCAAAAACAATGTAATGTAATGTTATGTATTTATAAGGATGATAATGTGTTGTTGAAAAACAATATTTTTTATAGGATAATCGGGTATGAGATCAAGTTTAGGATTACTTTTTATTTTTATTTTAGTTTAGGTCGAGTATGAAATTACATGATATAGTCGTTTATTAATAATATATTTAAGTATAATTATATGTTTACTGTGTTTTTACTATATTATATTCTATTTGTTTTTACTTGGTTAAATAATTAATATATACTTCTTCCGTTTCATTTTAAATGTAATATGACCCATAACATAAAGTTTAAGAAAAAGTGAACTATTATAAATTTTTAACCTATAAAATGACAATAATATCACTAAAATCTTTTGTCTTGTAGTCATAAAGTAGCTTTTGTGTCAATAATTAAGAATAAAATTTGAATTACTTTTATTTTTGAAATAGACATTTAAATTTGGACAACCAAAAAAGAAAATATGAACATTTAAAATGGAACGGATAGAGTAATTATTATCTGAAATTCAAACATATTATTTTAATAAATTTGTATTTTATTTTGCTAAAGTACGAAAATATGTTATGACATTAAATTAAATTAAATTGGTATTCTCGATTACCCGCATGTATGTTTGATATAAGACACACACAACGTTTTTTGGCCTTTGAAACACCCCTTACGTGACAAAAAAGAGTTTTCCTTACGTTATTAGAAATTCCTTTGGAACTCTATTAATGTCTTTTGTTTAATCCTTGAATTATTGTTTGTGTTGAATTTGAACATTGTAATATTGATATTTTTAACTGTTTGTTTGTTAGCCCGTATCTATCTAATAAATTAGAGTTTTTAGGGGGCAAAATTTTAGAGGGAAACATAATTTATTTTATAAAAGGAAGGTTGAGAGGGAAATTGAGTAAGAGAGTTAATAAAGATAAAATTTTGTGATTAATAATAATTTATAAAATTATTTATAAA
>JAOYNQ010000001.1:6335456-6347185 GCA_026259685.1 Tagetes patula
TTTCAATATGGAGCATACCATGACCCGTCTAAAAATTCTCCATCAATTAATTTAGAACATGACACCTAAGCAAAATCTTATGTGGAGTAGTTAAAATGGTGACATGTGGATGAGTTACTCAATTATTAGAATAGGTAGATTTAGTATATTAAATAAAAAATATTATAAAAATACATAAATTTTTTGTTCTGACATTGACTTTTAAATATTCTTAATCAATGTATACATAAGTAGGTTTAATACAAATTTTTACACATTAGTTATAAAAAAATTATAACCATTACGTTTAACAATTTGTAAATATTTAACATTTAAGGAGTTTGCTATATCAATTCATGCAAGGTGAAAATTCCACTTAATTTTCCTCATAAACTTCTTATTATCGAACAATTAGTTTTTTCCCAAAAAATTATTTTAAAACTTTAATTTATTAGATACATTACAAAATAACAAAAAGAACTAAAAAATAAAGGAGAATAACCGACAGTTTTTTTTTCTGTTGTAGGAGAAATTCGTATATTTTGAACGGTCCGATGTTACCCCGACTATCCTACTTCATCCTATTTACATCACAACTAATTTACACAAATATGTCATAGAAACAACTCAACAAGCCTAACCCTTAAATCAAATAGATGTTTCTATCATCCGTCTAATTTCATCATTGGATCAAATTTAATCATATGATTGATTATAATTTGGAAAATTAATTAGGCTAGCCCATGCACCACAAAGCCCATTTGATCCAATTTGTAGAAATGAAAAGGCCCAACTTTGTTTTGACATTAAAATTACAACACAAGCGCAAGTTAGATTGACCCCTCTGGCTCTGATTAATGCTCAATCGAACAGACGCAATAAGTCACTCAATTGTACCTCAGATCAACAGTTCCAAAGGTTTTAATACTACTTCTTATGGTTTTGCTAATTTGTATTTAGGTTTTTAATTCATTGTTCAGTGTTTATATGTTGCAATTTGGTTTAGAAATGAGCATTGGTTATTAATTGTATGTCATTTGTGTTTCAATTTGGTTACTGACTTACTATTACAATTTGGTGATATGAATTGTGCTAATTTGCTGTAATAAATTTTCAATTTGGTATGTTGGTTCGTTTTAGATTTGTCATACGTAAGCTGCACGCCAAGTGTTCGATAAAATGCTTCATAGAAATGTGACTTTCATAATCTTATCCCCAACTTTTTTGTTGATAGTTAGTACATTTACCTTTTAGTTAGTTTTTGATATGGATCGTTACGTCATTGATCATAGCGTGTAGTGTTCTTTTGCAATAAGAATGATTGATAGATAATTGTTTTTAATCTTTTATATAGGTGAAGAAAAATGTACTGACAATCATGATCATGGGTTTATGATATATTGGTTCAAAAACTAAATATTTTGAAGAAAGCTATTATTTCGCCTTCAATGACAATCAAGCGTACGCTGTTTAACTACATTTCAGTGTCGAAATATTCCTCAACACCATTACTCAAAACTGGTGACACATTGAAACAAACAAGAATATTTTCGAGTCAAGATGTTGTTGACTATTCAAAGGTGAGTTTTGATGCAAACCCTTTACATCTTGATCCTGAATTTGCAAGAAATGCTGGATTTAAAGATGTAGTAGTTCCTGGAATGCTTGTTGCCTCTTTGTTCCCGAGGATCATCGCTACTCATTTTGTAAGTCCTTTGATCTTTTCTTGTGTGCATACGCTAAAAAGATTGCATTTTTTTTAAAGTTACAAGTAACCCATTCACCCAAATGACTAAAAATGATATTTTTGGTAGCCTGGAGCGGTGTATGCCTCACAGACCTTGCGCTTTAGATCACCTGTTTACGTAGAGGAAAATATTATTGGTGAAGTTGAAGCTACTAGCATAAGAGGATCAAAAAGTAAATACATGTGAGTCAAAAATAGAATCATTATATATTAACTGAAGTGAAGTTAAGTTTTTTGATATGGATTTTAATTTGTGACTCCTTTTGTTACTTTGGTTAGTGCAAAGTTTATAACCAGGTGCTTCAATGACAATGGGGTTCTTATTCTTGATGGAGAGGCTGTGGCTGTTTTACCGACGTTGTTGCCAACATGAGGGTGAAGTTGGTTAGATTATGGTTAATCATTGCGGCCATTTAAGCAGAATTGAGCCATTTGCAAGTGGTGTGCTGCCTCACTTGTTATGTACAACATTGATAACTGATCAATTTTATTTTGATTATGCTTTTTGTAGGACATGTAAAAGAATCAAAAGGCTTGTTCATGTTTGTTCGTTTAACTTTAATCGAACAAACATTAACTCTTTTAACAAAAAGACTTGTTCATTAAGAAAATGACTGACTCCATGTTTGTTTTATATGATATTCTATAAAAGAGCACAAACGTCATATATACACACTACGAACTCCAATTATTACCTTACCTACTAAAAGGTAAGATCGGTTATCATTCACGTTTTATGCACGTGACTTAGTCACGTTTCTCGCGTGTGTTACTCTTCTCTTTCTATATTATCTACTTTTTTTGTCTCTTGATTTTGTTGCTGTTGTTATGCTTTGGTGAGTTTTGGGCTATCATTGTTATTGTCTATCCTTTGATTTGCTGTTTTTCAGCTTATCTTACACTGCTTTTGTTTCTGGATGTGATCTGTTGCTGGTGTTGGATTTTTCTTTTCCGGCGAGGCTTTGTGATCATTGGTGGTGTTATCGTCTTTTGTTTGGTGTTCTACATGTTTTCTGTTTCCGTTGGTGTCGTTTTATTTCTCATGCATTGATGATGCTGCTGTGTTCTGATGTGATCTGCAGTTGTTGTATTTTGTTGGTGTTTTGCGGTAACCGGATTTTTCTATTGGCTTATTCAAGTAAGTAACCTTTTTTTTTTGCTTTGTTAGTTGTTACTGAATTTGGTGTTGGCTCATGCTGCTATGATTTAGCTAGTAGGTTATTTTGGTGTTTTGTGTGTGTTATTCTTTGGATGTTTGTCTCGTGCTGTCTTTTTCTTTCAAGTGAGTGTTTTGTTGACTGCATGTGTTATGTTTTAGTTATATGGCTACTTTAGTGATTTTGTATGCGGTGATTGTCTATTGTTGGCTGGGGTGGGGATGTTTTCTTAAAGTTTATGGGTGATATGGTTATGGCTTCTTTGATTGCTAACGAGGGGATTAAGTGATCGAAGATTTGGGATTGTTTATGGTTTGAAGCACATGTGACATTGTGACGTGGGAGAAATGTGCACATCCATAGGCCGGGTCATTTTTTTTCACACACTGCATAGTGCCTAAAGAACCTGACTTCAGGTAATGCATATCGACCCTATAGTAATCTAAATAATGTTGTAGTAATAACATCATGATCTATTTGCAGATAAAGCCTAAACACCGTAATTAGAGATGACACATCAACGATCGAAGACGCGTTCTTTGACGAGTCGCTACACAGCCTACTTGGTAGTAACACGAAATAACAAGTAGCCAAAGATCTTGCTTACTGAATTGCAGGATATTATTGGAGTACCATTACAAGTTAGTGTGAACATCAAGCCAAACGGTACAC
This sequence comes from Tagetes patula, assembly GCA_026259685.1. Lineage (NCBI taxonomy): Eukaryota > Viridiplantae > Streptophyta > Magnoliopsida > Asterales > Asteraceae > Tagetes > Tagetes patula. The sequence continues at coordinate 6,339,012 of JAOYNQ010000001.1, forward strand.
TCGGGGTAGACAATGCCAGAAAGGTAGCAACTATAACACCGCCTACATTACACAACTAAGGTAGCTGGCAGAAGCATCTTTTGAAAGGATTAGGAAAATGTCAAGTTCTTGAAGTAGAAATAGAAACTTTTTGAAGTTCAACAACAGCATCACCCCTAGACCATGTCAAAGCATTTATAGTACTGGCCATTAACAACTAGAAATATGTAACAACTTTTGCGTTAACCACTTTTGTAGCAGGCCGCTTAGAAAGATGATTATGAGTAGCCGCTCTGTACTCGGTTTCGGTTGTTGATAACGCTATTATAGGCTGTAATTTGTCGCACCACCAAACCAGTCCACTTCCCAAACTGAAAACATAGCTTGTAGTAAACTGCTAATAAAGGAAGTGCTGAGATTTTAAAGAAGATAACTAAATTGAAACTTTAAATATATAAATATTTAAACATATATATTCTTTGTATATGTTAAGTTTTTTTTAAATTACACCGTATCCAAAATTTATTTATCTTTCATCTGAATAAGTAATGTTATAAACAAAATTATTTTTAATTGTCAATACTGCATATATGTAGTATTACGACTGCATATATGTAGCATTACGATATTATATGTTTATAATACAATATCGTATACTACATATATGTAGTATCATACTACTGCAAATATGCAGTACTAATATGCAATAGTGATATATGATTATCTTTTAGTTTGAATGTTAAGTTTGCTTATATGGTTATAATATCTATCATTTATACCGGTTCGCATGACGACTTTGAATAATCAATAGACTTTTGAGTAATTTAATCATTTTCAAAACCATAATCAACACCATGATATTACACAAATGTAGTTTTAAAAAATCACGACATAATTTTTTAATTTTTAATATTGTGATATTATACGTTACACTCCAATTAAAGATATTAAAACTCTTGAATATATGTGCAAGCTTTTAAAAAAATAATAATTATGAAAAATTTGTTGACGTATAAAAAAAACGAAAAAGGAGTTTTTGATTTTTCAACTTGAGTTCTTTTTTGAACTTTTGAACCTCACCCGATAGCAAAGAAAGAATAACAATATCAAAAACAATAGACACAAACAATAATAATCTAAAAACATGTAATTAAAAACTAACATGAACACTGTCGGTTACATTTGGCCATAACAAAGTTCCATCTCAAATTGGTACAAAAAATAGACCTTATTTGGTCCAATATCACCTCTAAATTTCTTAATCATACAGTAAGACCTTGCGGTGCAGCAGCCACGGGTGCCTTAGGCTTAGGCTTTTCAACCACAATAGCCTGTGTGGTTAGAACCATACCCGCAACTGAAGCCGAGTTTTGCAGACCACATCTAGTCACCTTTGCGGGATCAATAACCCCTGCTTCCACCAAATTCTCATACTTATCTGTCATTGCATTGTAACCCATCTCCCATTCACTCTCCTTCACTTTCTCTACCACCACTTCACCTTCAACTCCAGCATTTTGAGCTATCAGAGATGCCGGTGCCACCAACGCCTGTAAAAACATAGCAACTTAAGCGTTCAGCTAACCAGAAAAGACCATAGATAAAACACTTATGGTTAAAGGCAAGCATGAGTCAATTCGGTTTGGTTAGGAGCTAAAACCAAACGTATAAACTAAATTTATGTTTTTTAAATTTTATGACTGCTCATTTTTACGATTAAAATGGTTTGGTTAATTCAATTATTGAAAAACATAGTCCAGCCAAGACAATATGTTCAGATTTCCAAATTACGCCAACTTGGTTAATGTGGTTATTTAAAAACATAAAGCTATAAAAAAACTATAAACATCAGTCATCAAAACAAACATAACCAAACCATCTGTTAAGATTTTAGTTTGGGTTATTTTAGTTTTGATTCAGTTATCTGCACAGTGCACACCCCTAATGATGGTGTATTACTTGCCTTTTGAATGATGTCAGCACCAAGCCGTTCATCTGCATCCTCAATTGTTTCTTTAATGGCTGGAACCAATGTCGATAGATGAACAAATGCAGCACCACCACCAGGAACAATACCTTCTTCAATAGCAGCAAAAGTTGCATTTTTAGCATCTTCAATACGTAGCTTGCGGTCTTCTAATTCAGTTTCAGTGGCAGCACCAACTTTAATTACTGCAATTCCACCTGACAATTTTGCGATTCTTTCAGCTAATTTCTCAGTGTCGTAAACTGAATCTGTCTCGAATAATTCCTTTTTAATCTGAGCAATTCTAGATTGAATCTCATCCTTTGTTGCTGCGTCAGCAATCATGGTCGTTGAGTCTTTGGTGACTGTGATCTTCCTCGCTGTACCAAGCTGCTCAACACTGGCATTTTGAACTAACAGACCCAAGTCACTAGCTAGATACTCGGCTCCTGTTATAAATTCAAAACATCAGAAAACAAATAAAAAGTTTTACTTGAAAAAGGGTCAAACGAGTTAAAAGTCTACCTGTCACGATGGCAATATCTTGTAGCAAAGCCTTTCTTCTCTCACCAAAACCAGGTGCTTTAATGGCAGCAACATTGATAATACCGCGAAGTTTGTTCACAACAAGTGTAGCCAAAGCCTCACCAGTGATATCTTCAGCAATTATCAGCAAAGGTGCTCTCAATTGAGTCGTTTGTTCCAAAATAGGAATAATATCCTTAATTGCAGATATCTTCTGATCTGTGATAAGAACCCTAGCATTCTCGAATTCAACAATTAGTTTCTCAGGGTTGGTAACAAATTGTGGGGAGATGTATCCTCTGTCAATCTGCAACATTTCATCAAGAAATTATGTAAAAAAAATCATTTCATCAAAAATACAGATGTAGTGATACAAAGTTACAATTTACAAACCTCCATTCCTTCTTCAACATCAACAGTTGTCTCAAAAGACGATGATGACTCGATAGATAAGACACCATCTGGTCCAACTTTGTCAATAGCATCAGCAATCATGGTTCCAATGGTATCATCATTTCCAGCAGAGATCGAAGCAATGGCTTGAAAAACGAATTCAAGAATCCAATTAGACAACGAGAAACAGTATAGTTAAACTTGGGTGTAAAGAAGTCTTGCTACCTTTAATATCTTCACGGCCTTTCACGGGCCTTGCCCGTTTCTCCAGCTCCTCGATTAAGCCCGCCACTGTCTTATCAATACCTTTCTTCAATGACACCGGGTTAGCACCAGAGGTGACACTCAGGAGACCAAGTTTAATAATCTCACGGGCAAGAACTGAAGCTGTGGTTGTACCATCACCAGCTGAGTCATTGGTTCTGCTTGCCACCTGTACAAACCAATTCACCATTGTTAACCAAGTAAGTAAACATGTTATCAACACGAGGTCATAAGTTACAATCTTGGTATTAAAAAGCGCAAGGGGCTCCAAGACGTTTAGGTCCTGAAAACTGAAGCAGAGGCCAAAGCTTCACATTCAGGAGACGTAAAAGCGTAAGTTCCAAACCTCTCTGATAAGAGCAGCACCGGCATTTTCCATAGGATCAGGTAGTTCAATAGCTCTAGCGATTGTAACTCCATCATTAACCACCTTAGGGGAACCATATTCATCCAAGACAACATTCCTCCCTGACATTTAGTACCATACTCAATAAACATTCACATCAAAAGCTAATAATTCATAATCGTGCTTTAAAACATAACTTAGCAATAACCTTTTACATAACTCTTTCATCACAACCTAAGCACACTTTTTAAACAATGACAAAAACACTTTAGTTTGCATAAGAAACTAAAATCCATGAATTAGTTTAAATTAAAACTGTACTGCTGTATTAGAATTACAATCAATAACTATCCAAATCCAAACATATTCATCGTCTGTAAAATAAATCCAAAATAAACAACCTATAACTAAACACGAAACGAATCGATATTGCTGTATTAGAATTACAATCAATAACTATCTAAATCCAAATTAACGACCTTCCAAACCACGTAAACACGAAATGAATCGTTATACTTGTATTAAAAATTAGAATTATAATCAATAACAACAATCTAAATCACTAAATCCAAACAAACTCATCATCCACAAAACAAATCAAAATTAACAAGTTTATACAACAAAATCGATACCTCTAGGACCAAGAGTAAGTCCAACAACATCCGCAAGTTTATCAATTCCAGCTTGCATAGCTGCTCTGGAACGTTGACCAAACTCAATGTCTCTAGCATTAGCTCGAACAACAAACCGTCGATTCAAACTTCTCATCTTCTGAACACTCCGCAACTGAACCATCCTCTTGCTATTTTCAATCACACTCCCCTGTTTACAAACAAAAAGCCCCAAATTCATCACCGGAAAACAAAATTAAGGCATATGTTAGTGAATTGACGAATTGGTTGAAGTGAAACGTGATACCTTTTTGTGTGAAGAGAGAATTGAAGGTGTAGAGATTGCATTAGCTGATGCCATTGGAGATGATGGTTGTGGATAAGGAAATGGTTATGGTGATAAGTGTGAAGAGTTGTTGATATGGAGTTTATATTAGGGTTTCGGGGTTTAAAGGACAAATGAGTGTCTGATACTACGACGTCGTGTTAAGCGTTTTTGGGGATTGATGTTTGAAGATGTTGTTTTTGGGACCTTGAAGTTTGTAGATATGATAAAACCATCACCAATGTTTTGTAAATAAGAAGTTGTGGCAAAAAGTTATGGAGTATTTAGTTTCGTTTATTATAAAACTCTCTCTTTGATTTTTGAGTAAACTGCGGTTTTGGTCTCTGTGTTTTTATTTTCTAATAGAAATGGTCCCGCACACTAACTTCATCCAAACTTCCACTAAGTCTCTCACACGTGCGCCGCCTCTGAGGGGTAAAAAGGTCATTTTCTCCCTCTTATCTAAGTCATCATGTAAGTTAACATTTTTATTCAGTCGCATGTCAAAAATAGTGGCAAAAATGACATTTGTACTCCGCATGTGAGGGAGACTTAACGGAAAATTGAATGAAGTTAGTGTTCGGGACCATTTATGTTATAAAATAAAAACAAATGAACTAAAACTATTAAAATATGACTGAAACTGTTAATGGTATCAAAACACATAAACCAAAATTGTAGTTTACTCTTGATTTTTTCTATTAAAAATGGGTTTTAGTAATACAAATTCAGATTTATTGGCCAAGATTAATCTCGACTCGTATTAAGTGAAACTTAACCTTATTAGTTTTTTATGATATGAACTCCCTATGTAGCAAAAATATTAATAGTCATATATTAAAGTGACGGACTCATTCAATCTTACCCAAACTAAACCATGGTTCATCCCAAACCTGTCACCAGAGGTTTTAGCTGAGTTGTAGTCTTGTAGACATAGTTGAATGATGAAAAAGTAATTGCTACTATACGCTTGTAAACATCATCTGATATATATCACATGCAATGTATACATTCTTTGTAGTCCAGTTTATTGATGGTGATATCATTGTGCTAGCTAGCTAGCAATATATGATTATATAACCATATTATATAACACAGTTAAAGCAATAATTACATGATGCTTTTATGTAAAATAATATCATTTTATAACTAGACAACTAGTCATCATACAACCTTGTATTGACCACGTACATAGGTCTTATTTTTAGTATGTTACAACGATAACCGTCTAAATATATAGTACAAGGTTCCTAGCTATATATTACTATATGTTCGCCACAACAAACGTACGTACAACCCGTCAAGTAGAAAGTACAAGCTCATTAGCAGATCGAGACATGCATACAAACGTACTAGAGATACATGCATGCTCATCAAACTACACACAAACAATATATATACTTTCAAGGCTTTATATCATTGTTGTTGTCATCACCAGTGTAACCACCATTATTAAAATCCTGCCTTGGAATGTAATGGTGGTTCTCTACGTTAGAATCGATGGATGATCCGCCACCGTTGCCATACTCTTGTCGGGGGATGTAGTGGTGGTTATTAACCGTGCTATCTATACTCTCTTTCAACTTTCTTTGGTAAATCTTGTTACTCCTTTCATCTTTCAAAGTTTTTTGGTGGTGTTCGATGGCCAGACAGACTGTACTGGCGACAGCTAACACCAACAAAAGAGCAACCATAAGAGACTTCATTTATTGTATATAGTGAGTGTGTTGTAATTAATGAGTGAAGAAGTTAGTATAACTTGAAGTTGCTTTTATAGAGGGCTTGCTTGCATAAAGAAGGCCGGTTTTGTGAGTTGGTGATATGGGTGATCATGCACTACCAAAATGAGGCAATATTTAGTGGGGAGACTGTATTAATTCACTAATAATACAAGTTTTTAATGATGCTCTAGATATATCGAAATAGAAACTTTCCACCAACGTCCATAAATATTTAAATTATGCATTAATTTCAAAAGCATTTTACATTAATTGGAAGCAGACACACGAACGTACCATCCTGGATCGATTGGATCTAGGATATGCCTAGCTACCAGGAGTCCTTACGTGTGGAACATTGAAACCAAATAAACCATGGATCAGTCAATTGCTTGAGAAATGGGTCATAACATGGGACAGGTCAGGGGCAGGTCATGGTTCGAGCATGGGCTAGGTCACATATCAGTAACGGTCATGGGTTAGGTCACGAATCGTTCATGGGTTAGGTCATTTGTTTGTTTATGGTTAAGACATGGTTTCGAGGACTAGGTCAACACATGGGGTTGAGTCATACAACACATGGGGTTGAGTCATAATCAGATCACAATTCGATTCATGGTTCAGGTCATGGCCCGAATTACGGGTTGGTTCATGGGATAGATTTTGGTTTCGTTCATGGATTGGTTGATTGTGTCTTGGGTCGGGTTAGTTCATGGGTTTCCCAATGCTTTATTTTAACTTAAAAAAGAATTCATTAGACACAAAACACACTAATCTACGATGGAGACAAACAATGTTCGAAATAGTACTTTTAAGATAAAGATTACATTTTTGATATTGAGGTTACTCAATAGTCAATACTCATCTTGAACCATATAATTATACAAAATTTGTTTTCATTTTACTTTATTAAATTAAAAAAATGAAACAGTAAAATCTAACGATAAATAGAAGTTCTCCATTACTAAAGTGGGAGATAAAGAAAACTTAACAAGTCATTTGAAAGTTGAAACACGATAAATCATCATGATTACACGATGTAGTGAATTAAATTTGTTGTAATAGGAAGAGTCGATGGTCTCATTATGTTAATATAGTGCTACATAAATTTATTGTTTTTGAATAGTAAAACTAAAAAGAAACCAAAATGTTATCTATAAAACATATTTTAATAATAACTCCTTTAGTGCTTGCTTATTTCGGGAAAAATAACAGGTGATGCTTTTAAGAAATAATGTGTATCGATGATTTGGTTAGTTTTCAGATAAAATCATCGTAAAATCAAAACATAAAATTTATTTTAAAAAAATTGTTTTTAATATATTTTTATTATACTTAAATTAAAAAGAATTAAATGCTTGATTTATTGATTTTACGTTGTAGATTTTTAAATATAACTTCATATAAAAAATTATGTATCGTTTAAAAATTATGGAGGTATTTATTTATAGACTATTACCAAATTTATCACATACTTCATTTTTAATTTTTCTACTTTATCAAATATAAATCGACCCATGCACTGATGCACACTTTTATATTTTTCAAGATTCTAATAAATATTATAGAACCAAAATGTAATTAATATTACTATAATATTATATATATATAATATAGTTTTATTATTATCGTGAGAAACATTTTCAAATAATCAGTTTCCGGTTCAGGTATATCGAGTTGGATCTAGAATCGGGTTTGTTTTAGTTCAACAGTGAAACTAACCGGGCTGCAAGCCTTCAACTAAAAGTCAGCAGGACAGTTTATCTATAATCTATTTATTAAAAAGCGGCCCAAGTAAAATAGCCCACAAAGGAATTGAAATGAATCACAAATTAAACTTTTTGGAATATGCTGTTATGAAAACGTTAATTAGATTAAAAGAATGAAATCTACCTATTCTAATAATTGAGTAACACATCCACATGTCATCATTTTAACTACTCCACATAGGATTTTACTTAGGTGTCATTTTCTAAATTAATTTGATGGAGAATTTTTAGACGGGTCATGGTATGCTCCATATTCGAAATAACCCGATATGTTTAAA
>JAOYNQ010000001.1:6354668-6373909 GCA_026259685.1 Tagetes patula
TTAAACATAATAATTATGATTTCTTTATAAATATTATTATTTAATCCGTGTGTAACACACGGGTATTAAACCTAGTAGATAACATGAATTAAAAAATACTTGTAAATACATGTTTTACCCTTCGAGATTTAAAATCATACCATTCTAGCCAAGACTTTGAGGATATCATCCATAGATGGTCTATGCAAAGGATCATTTTCCACACAAGCTCGAGCCAACACTCCCAAACACAATGCCTCAGCCAAACGATAGTCCTCCTTCAAACATGGGTCCATAAAACTCTTCAAATTCTCAAAACACCCTCCTTCACTGCCATCCCCTCCTAAAAACCCAATCGACTCACGTAACAATGTTCTATCAGACGTTACTTTCCCTGATAATAATTCGATCAAAACCATTCCAAATTCCCATATATTTTCTTTCTCTAAAGTCTTTAAACTATCAAACTTCTCATACTCTAGTCCTGGGATCATGGATTGTGGTCCCAGGACCCCGTGATTCAAATTTCGAGACAACACAGCCAGTTTTGCCCTCCACTTAGATGTCACAAAGATGTTTTCACTATAGAGTCCTGCTTGCATATAAGGAGGGACTATGCAATAATGCATGTAATGTAACCCCGTCGCCACATCAAACGCGATCTGGGTTCTTCGTTGCCAGTTCAAACTTGACGAGTTAGTCAAACAATCTCGTAGACTACCGTTTTTCGGGTGCTCCAACACAAGATACGAACATGATGGCTCGTTGTAACATACCCCTATAAGCTTCAATATGTTTACATGGTTAACTTTCGAATGGAGATCGATTAGATGACGTATTTCCGAGAATTCGGTCACTTTAGTTAGCACTCGCGCCCCATCAAACGACCCTCGATAAGTATCGTCACTCACTTTACAACCGTCACTAAAATCTTTCGTGATGGTTTTAATTTCTTCAATAGTGAAGTTATATAAAGAGTACTTTATGCTAGCAAGAACATCGGGTGACAAACACGTGCTCGGTGAACTTCTTGCAGCCGGGCTTGGTCTCGAACGCGGGGAACTCAACGGGGGTGTTGAAAATGAGGTACACGAGCTTCTACGTGTCGAAGGTATGACAAAAACATCACGCTTGCATTTATTCAAAGCGTTGACATATAAACTCGTCACGATTAGTATCGCGACCACCAAACCAAACCCGACTATCGACACAACAATGTACACTTTCTTTAGTTTCATAGATTTAACATGTCGTTCAACAGGTTCGGTCAAAAGAAACCCTGGTGCTGGCGGTTGAGACGACTCGGGATAATTGACAACAATATTAATTACATTTGTTTGCAATGGTACCAAAATTGTTGTCTCCGGATAAATAGTTGTATCCGGTTGTAAATTATTAACTTGCATAATATCATATTTTGAAATACGGAATTTTGTACTTACTTTAGTGACGGAGTCCCCCGTCACTAAAGGGTAAGTGACGAAATACTTATAATAGTCATTATTAGGACAAGCACATTTCAATGGCACATCAAGATCAAATCCAACCTTAACAATATCTTGATCGATCTTATTCGCGTTGCGAAACGTGATCGACTTCACCAATCCCTCGAACATCATGCAAGCGATGTCAGAGACATTCATGCTTTCCGTTACCGGAAAGCTGAATCTTGCTTGAAAGAAGTTGTTAGAGCAAGAACAAGTGGCTGGAATGATCACTTCTCTATCGGAAAACAAGGTTTCGGAAGACGAATTGATTTGGTTTAGTTGGAGTAGCGTGTCGGGTGGGAGGCCGAATAAGGCGGAGATGGCGGAAATGGTTGGAAACTGCGGGTTTGATCGAAAAATCAAGAAAGTATTGCATGAAACCTTGGTTGTGTTAGTGCAAGTGTACCTTGTGCCCGGAGCATCGCCATCGTTTCTACAAGATGTTGGGTCGTAAAATGCTTGCCCATTGGTGGTGTAGATTGAACTTACAAAAAATAAAAACCAAATACAATTAATCATCGTGTTAATTATAATTATAATCAACCATAATAATGAAATGAAGTGATTAAACGCATACAAAGTGAAAAGTGGGATGTTTAAGAAGTGATGAATGATGTAATGTAATATGCAATTTATTTCGGTTCTTTGATAAAAAATAATTTAAGTGAAAATAATTAAGAGGTAGCCGGCTGATGAACTAATGTCCAACTTTTTTTTGCAATCATGCTTTGAATTTATGTGTTTGTATTTTAGTTGTGAGGATATTTTTTGGTGTTGATATGAAAGAAATATTATTAAAATGTTTGTAAAACTTGGATAACAAGAATTTATCATTATCTTACAAATATTTTCGAGGGAAATAATTTTGTCAAGTTTCACACCATAATAAATTTTAATTTTAATAATTTTGCTACCAAATAGCGACGTAACAAAAAACATATATAATGTCTCAGAAGCGTTTAAATTAGCGACACAAAACCAAGGACCTTGTGCATATTAGCTATCACTGATTAACAATTTTGTACGTGGTAGATGTGTCAAAACTCAAAAGTGATTATTTTTCTAAGGAAATTTGTCACAAAAAGTTTCCTACAAGAAAAGTGTTTCCTAGTATTTCCAAAAAAATATTTTTATGGAATTTTTTCCCTGGTAGTGTTATAAATTCATTCAAAATTGCATATCCTATTATAATGCAAGGTTGGTGGTGTCATCAACCAATCACCACCGGTTACATGTCAAGTCCTTATTGTTTGGCTAATTTTTTTTTATTTTTTTAAATTTCCAACCGTTTTTGTGATATATATATATATGATATGTTGCTAGTTCAAAAAAAATATATGATATGTTGCAGTTCAATTAGCAAAAGTGCTGTTAGAACAATTTGTTTGGTCTGTCTCCGAGAATGCAATGACCCGGGTTCGAATATGTGCAATTTTTAGTGTTTTTAATAGTTTTATATTTTTTGTCCCTCGACTCAGCTTTACCTTGACATTTTTCGGACTTTGACTCTACGCACTATGAGTTACGTACGAGATATTAAACTTTGACTATCCTTTATCAACATGTGTGATAAAGTCACATACAAAAGACATGACCGTCGCATCGTGCGGCCGGGTTCTTATATTTTATAGAACAATTTAGATGGCTAGCTATGGATAAGATATTGAAAAGTTATAGTTTGAACTAGCCATGCACAAACCAGGTTTTTTTAGGACCCGGTTTCGGGTAGGAACCGGGTCCGGTTTTGGTCAGCAAAGTCAAGAACCGGGTAGGGTCGGTTCCGGTTCCGGATATGATCCGGTTTAACCGGGTTTTTTCGGTTCCGGGTAGGGTCGGGTCCGAGTTTTGACCGGGTTGAGGTGGAACCGGTTCCAGCGGTTCCGGTTCGGTTCCGGGTACGGTTCCACTTTCTTGGAAGAACTGGAACCCATGTGTACCCTACGGTTAGGATATGACCGGTTCCGGAACACCGGGTCGGTTCCGGAACCGGTTTTTTTGTGCACGGCTAGTTTGAACTACTGCCTGTGATTTGGACTAACTTAGTAACTTGTGATTTAAATTATTGGGTTATAATGTTATATTCTTTCTTGAAATGTAAGTCAAGTCAACCATTTCTTTGCCCATCTTTAGAAAGTTGATACTGCCCGCCTAGGTACCCGGCCTGGTTTGATGGGCTTTTCTCTCAGTCCAGTCCAACTTCTTATTTCCAAGGGATTACTGATTAGACCGATTAGTCATTCTTGTCTTCACTTTTCTTTTAATGATGTTAGGCTTAGTGAAATCTTTTAATGCTTTAGTGAAATTTTTGTATACTGTTAAATTTCTGCCATCACAACCGTTACAGTTAAACACAGACTAAAACCAATGAACAAGCAAATGCCTCTCGGCTTTAAACAAACATAATGAAACAGTTGTACATAACACCATCATAACATCTAATTTTGTATTGGCTATGACAGATCACCATCTCTCTTTATAGAATCTCATAATAAAAGGACACCACCATATACCACTCATCACTATCCGCCATCCACCAGCACCATCCATCATCAATGAACACAGAGAAGACGACGAAGATGGCTGGAAAAGACCCAGGGGCGGCAAAACGACAGTAGTCGACTGAGCTAATAACCTTGTTCCAAGAATCCAAGGTTAACCAGGAAAATAACTGAAATTGGTTATTAACAGATTGAGAAATAATCGGTTATGGATTTTTTCTATGAATAATTGGTTTTTAACCGAATATTAACCGATCCATAGGTTAACCAGGAAAAAACTAAAAAATAATAAAAGAATAGAAAAAATCAACTAGTTGTTAACCCAGTTATTAACCAGTTAAAGTGAAAATCAATTTTTTTTTTGGAAAAACTCGGTTATTAACCAAACTAGTTAAAGTGAATAACTGATATTCTCAATAACCGATTATGCTATTAAATAACCGTTTTAACCGAGTTGGACACCTCTAGGTGTAAATATTAGGAACCAATTACCCACACATATAAAGTTGTACAAATACATACTATTTACAACAATTGCATTTCATTGTCCTTTTTTCTATTTGATAACATTGTTTTTTAGCACAAAATATGTCCTATTTTTAAATTACATCAAATACCAGTAAGAGACAATGCGCCTAAAAAATAGCCACTCGCACATTATCAAATGGTTTTAGTATTGCCTTCCTCGTCAAGTTATCTTATATACTTTGTCGAATCAAATTTACTAGAGGAAAATATTTATAATTATATTGAACCTGAAAAATTCAAATTTCGAATCCAACCAAATCAAAGCAAAGAGTTTTTTTTATATAATGACGGTTGGTGCAACGGTCTATGACAAGTGCACTCAAATGTGTAAGGACCGAGATCGAAATCCCGCCTCTAACACCAACATGTGCTTTTTCTCGGCGTTGTGCCCCCCGTTAATGCGGAGGCTCACCACAACCATTCTTATGAGCCAAGTTGATTGGAGTTGAAACTCGTCAACAATCTGTTTCAAGGAAAACCCTAGCAGGAAACTTTATCCATGCAACATAAAAACCTTAGGCTCGGTCATGAAGCCGGGTGGTAGCCCGGGACGAGCTTCATTGCCAATATCCACCAGAAGTGATACTAGTGGGTATTGTTAAATCTCATATGAAGAACCCAAGTCATCTTACTACTAAACCACAAGCGGGGATGAAGCAAAGATTTTACTTGCAGGTATCAAATATTGTAATGAAGTCCTTATTATGTCTGAATTCGGTTTTCAGCGAATTTGAATACAAAATTTTTTTAAAAACCAACTACGGGGTGTTCATCGGTTTCGTTTGCGGGTTACTCGGTTTCCTCAGATTGGGTTTTTCGGTTTGAGTCTTTTTGGGTAAAACCACAATCCAAACCGAATCGAATTTATGCAATCCTAAACCGAACCGAATCTAATTAAGTTTGGTTTTTATGTCTGAATTCGGTTTTCAGCGAATTTGAATACAAAAATTTTAAAAAAACCAACTACGGGGTGTTCATCGGTTTCGTTTGCGGGTTACTCGGTTTCCTCGGATTGGGTTTTTCGGTTTGAGTTTTTTTGGGTAAAACCACAATCCAAACCGAATCGAATTTGTGCAATCCTAAACCGAACCGAATCTAATTCAGTTTGGTTTGGTATGAACCTAATAAACCGTATTAGATTTTTTTTTTTGCTACTTTAGAAATTAGAACACCACATTCACCAAATTAAAGTTTCTTCATTAAATGTGAGGTAAAACATGTCTAAAGGTTAAAGTCTAAACACTTACAAAACTATAAATTAGAAAAGTAAACAATATGGTGACTTGGTGGACGTAGATGGTGAAGACGATGGTCATGGTGAAAGTGAAACACGATGACCAATTATTAGGTTTAAGTTTTTTAGTTTGGGCTTTAGGGATTTAGGAAGTAGGCTTACAAATTGAAAATGTTAAAATGTGTTAAGAACTTAGGCTTTTAAAATGTATCAAATATATGCTTAAAAATCTTATTAACTTTTCAAGTTATTCAGTTTAATCCGAATTAGAATTGTGGAAACCACAAACCGAATTAATATTTGGTTTTTGGTTTCAATCTAAACCAAAAACCAAATATACAATTCAGTTTGGATTTAAACGGTTTCAATCCAGTTTATTCTAGTTGAAACCAAATATTAAACACTTAACCAACCCGATTATCCGAAATTAAGTTATACAAACTTTATTTTTTAATCGATCTAAATCCAAATTCATTTTTCAAATTCAAATTCAAATTTAAATCATTTTCAAACCAAATCCAATCATTTTCAAAACTAGAATTTAAACCAATTTCAACCCGAACTCGAATCCAAATCATAATCCAGTCATATGTAAATGATCTTAAATAAAGCTGTACGGAAAATGGTTATTCATTTATATCGAGTTTTGTTCTGTACACATAACTTATGAAACGTGTTACTCCATTATGTACCGTCAAACACGTTTATTTTCATCCTTTTAACTCCCAATTTCCTTCACACCTTTGTTTCCAACTGCCGGAAAATTTTCACTCGCCGGAAAAAAATTCATTTCAGGCGAAAAACCGACGGATGTTATGCTAAAGATCTAAACTAACTACTTCAGGTTTGTATCATCGTTTCAGTTACATATACATTTTTTTCCCCATTTTATTAATGCAAAATTTCGTTTGTATGAAAGGAGCTTGAGTTAGTTCGTTAGTTATGTTAATTTGTTTTAATTCGATGCGTTGTTGAACGATTGTTGCTGTGTTTGTTTGTGTTGTTGTGATTTTGGTACGAATTTGGAGTAAGGTGTGTATTAGGTTTTTTTTGAAAGTACATATTAGGGTTCTATATGTCTCTATGATTAAACACCAAATGAATTTACAATAAGATGGCAGGTAGACGGGCAACAAGTTGCGCCGCCACCCCCTTTTGAATAGCAAAACTAAGTCTACTGAAGACAAACCCTTGGCCCTCACTGTCTCTATGACGCTAATTTCGCATAGAGTGTAGTTAGATGTGTATCGAATCAGTGTGGTTTTAAGTTTTTAGTGGATTTTTGGTAGTGAATTGGTTAGAATTTTGATATGTTGCTCAGAGTGTGTTTGGGATTAGGGTTTATTTTTCTTTAAGCAACACTACACTCAAATGATTTGGGGACATAATGTAAACAATTTCTATATTTTTGTTTTTTTCTGACTATTTATTCATTAGTTTTTTTTAGCTTGTGTTAGGGTTGGACCAGACACGAAACTGAACACACATACACGAAAGCAATAACGAACACGGGGATTTAAAGTGGTTCGGTTTATGTGACATACGTGTGGCGTGTGCACTTAGCTGCAAGTAAGTATTTTATTTACCAGGCGCTCAAGGAATTACAAGTACAAAGTTATCGGTATATTAAGACTAATCTAGGGTTTTTTTAGTACATCAAACTACCCTATGCTTAAATTACACCCAAATATATGCTCAGGTTTGAACTTGAGACCTCCCGAAAGTGGTGCTCCTAGAGACAAAGTCTCTTCCATTGGCCCATCAACCCCAATGATTAAGACTAATCTAGGGTTAGGAAACTTAATCCCCAAGTTAGGCCCAATCCCACGTACAAAACTCATTAGGGCTGGCTGCCAATAACGAGCCTACGCACCCAACAACTTGCCTCTATATATTTTCTTGTGGAATCATATGAGAATTTTTTTAATGTATTGATCATTTGCTTATATTTATTAACATGCATGATGCATCTCATATTACCAGATCAGGCTTATTGTTCTTTGATCATATCTGGGTGATGCTGAAGTAACTGGTGTCTCACCTGGTGAAACAAACGATGCGTACCAAGTGTTTGTGTTTGGAAAATTGTCAGGGAGAAATATGGATGTCTCAAATGTGGTGGGTCTGGGACTCGTGTTAGAATTTAGAATCAGTTCTGACTCATCTATTGGATTTTATGTATATTTGTTGATTTTAGTTTTGCATCTGCAGTTTCTGCTGATGGCGAAAAGGAAAGACGTATCCACAAGATCAGCTGATGCATCTGTTTTAAGAAGGTCGAGTAGAGACACATCAACAAGAAAACAACCAACATCAGTTCCTGAAAATTCTGGAAGAATAGAAAAACATACATCACCAAGTCCTTCGCCTGTTAAAAGTAAACTTGATAAAACTGAGAAACAGATGGAGGCCAGCCCTTTAAGGAGGTCTGATAGAGGCAAGAAGTTAACTGAGATTACAGATCTGCCGAACAACAAGTCAAAAAAAGAGAAAACTGCAAATAATTCAAAACAGAATTCGGAGGATGTCAATGATGATGATAACGAAATGGAAAAGCAGGATCCAGATGCTGTTAGTAGGAAAAGAAAGAGATTCACCGCACTGCGATATAAGGCTCTATTCAAACCTCAACGAATAAGAATTGAATCAGGTACTGCCTTTAATCACTATAAGTCTTTAGGTATATTTGGTTTACATTTCATGTACTTCTTGCTCTATGTAAACATATATTTATTTGTTAGAGTAAACTGCAGTTTTGGTCCCTGTGTTTTAATACCATTAACAGTTTCAATCCCACGTTAACAATTGTTAACGTGGGATTGAAACTGTTAATAGTATCAAAACACAGGGACCAAAACTGCAGTTTACTCTATTTGTTATTAAGTTATTATCTGAGGTTCTTTACTTTTTTTGGCATGTTAGATGTGGATAAGGAGCTGATAACCCAAAATAGCATTAGAGATGAAGGAGCTCCTGATAAAGATCATAAAACATATTTGGAGAGAGGTGTGATTGATTTAGATCCAATAGAACATGGTGATCGCCCTCAATTAAAATCACTAGATGGCAAGTCCATTGAAAGCGGCGATGTGGAGAAAAAAATTGGTGGCAATGTCTCACCATCTAATGGAAATGTTGCAAATAGTGATAACCACATGTTCCACCCATCATCAAACAGGTGAATTTGGTGTTTTTTAGTAAGCACACTATTTTTGGCACATATTAGTAAACTTGGGAAACAATGAGTAATTGACATTTTTTTGAGCGTTTTTATTGTTAAAATTTTTTAAGAGAGAGGTAAGGACGTAACTACGTAAGGTTCAAATTGCACAGGAAAGGGTATTTTTTAGATTAGGGCACCAGTCTATCAGTTTAGAGTTGCATTATTTAGGGCTATGTAGTAAAACGAAGACACTACTTGTGTTTTTTAGGACTAATCTGCTTCTTATTAGGGCTAATCTATATAAGAAACAACAATAGCATTTCCATAATCAAAACATGCATTAATAATAGTTTCATAATTAAAACATGTAGCAGTATTATTTCCATAACGAAGCAAATAGTGATCGGCAAGTCGAGTATTATGCTTGATCTGATTATTTATCTTAGAGTTAAACTTGGATTTCATTATTTTTACCAAAATAGTATTTGGGTCCTACCAATCGCCTGTGTTATGGTTGTTCTTTTTCGTTCCTTTTTTTCTCTCATTTTTGGTGCTTTAAGCATTAAATTTTGGCCTGATCGTATTGTTTTTGCGCTTTTTATATTTGTTTCATCTTCCCATGATCTATATAATTTAAGTTTCACCTCATAGTAGAAACAAGATCACAAATTCACAACCTTACATATTTCACAGCACCATTCTTCTATAGTGCTTTACACCTTTTGTGCATCCCACATTGATTAATTGCTCTTATACTCCAGGATTGAACATGATTTAGAGAATCAGCAGGAATCTGACACTTGTCACAAGGTAGTCAATCATTTGATGGTTTTGTTTTCTTGACTCAAATATGTCTAGTTAGATTAGTATTAAAAAAAATTCCCATGATTAGAAATTCTAATATCTGGCGAAGCTAAAACACATTGGATTTTTTTGCCCTAGGTTACAGGGACATGCAAAGCAGCTGGTATCGCGGAGAATGCAGAGAACGATGATGTGTTAAGCAACATGCATAATACCAAATTTGTAGAATTCTGGGTTCCTGTCCCGATTTCGAACGTGCAGCTTGAACAATATTGTGCTACTCTACTTTCTATCGATGATGCTCTCCGTTCGAACTCAAAAAGTGATACCCTTGGGGCTCTTAAGAACGTTGTAAATATTAACCGGAAGGTTTGTTCTAGCACTATTCTTTAATTTTATATTTTGAATCTGAAATATGCTAAAGTAGTAACCTTGGATATTTGTTTTCACATTAATTAAATAAGCTTAGACTAATCTTATTGCTGATGTAAGTAAAAGGACAGTTAATCTGACCTTCATGCTGATTTATCTGGAATAATTATGTTAATTGGTTGGTTTTAGTGATCCTTAGAAGTACTCTTTCACTACATCCTGATCTTTTGCTCCATGATTTGAATCAATATCTATTAAAATTCATAAAATCAATCTATGCTGTCATGATTTCTATTTATGCTTTTAGCATTTGATTTTCAGTGTTTTCTAGGTCATATAGTGAAGTATTTATTTTCTTTTTTATATCTAGGAGCAGTTTTGCATAGTTTTTAGATAGCACGTGTGATGCTCAAAAGTTGATATTTTTTTTATGTTCAGAGACTAGTCTTTTTCCAGATTGATGCAGTTTGTGTCTTGTCTCGAGACTCAAATTTTGGATACTTCTTTTACAATGCATGAAACACTCCATTTAGAGCATTCAAATCCCATTCCCTATATTGGGGAATGGTTGTGAGTGGAGGAGAGGAAATATTTGGGGAATTCACTGTCCATTTGTATGCATTAGTTTTTTAATATTTTTTTAAAAGTGATTGTGAGTAGAGGAGGGGAAAAGGTAATGATAAAGGTATAAAAGTATTATTTAATTGCAGGAGAGAGAAATGTAATGATTCTATAGTGTGCATATAGGGATGAGGATAAGGAATGGGATGTGTGATTATGGTTGTTAAACACTTCAAACACATTCAATTTTCTTCTATATCATATATTTAATTTATAAGTAATGCATTAAAATCATAACCACTACCCTGCAACCTACATACAAGCTTCCTTGAAAACACAAGCCGAACAAAGAACTTTTTTCTTTATGTTGCAACAATTATGTAGATATTAATCAACTGTAATTTAGTTTATCTTATTTCCTCCTTGAAGTGTTGTAACCACCCCTACATCATCGACTCCGATATTCAACGTTCACTTATGAAGGATAAGGAACAAAGCACGGTACTAGATGTTGACATTAAAGCAAGCGGAAAACTACAATTTCTTGATCACGTGCTACCTGAAATCAAAAGACGCCAACTAAAAGTGCTTATCCTTTTTCAGGTATGTGTAAATCATTGATATCGTAATTTTAATCTGCAATAAAGCATTAAAGTCCAACTCATTTCATTTTTTCAAAATAGTTCACAAGTGGAACACGTGGATGGTTACTTGGAGACATATTAGTTCGTTACGTCCTTCAAAGATACGGTCCAAACTCATATGAACACGTGGATGGTTTTGGAAGCATCAGCTCAAAGAAGCAAGCTTCTGTAAATGTGTTCAATAAAGAAAAGAGTAGATTTATCTTTTTACTAGAATCACGCTCATGTCATCCTAGCATTAAGTTATCATCAGTGGACGTTATAATCATATTCGACAGCGACTTAAATCCATCAAATGATTTAAAGTCATTGCAAAAATTATCTATTGATTCACAAACAGAACAAATCTTGATTTTTCGATTATACACTTCATCCACCCTAGAAGAGAAAATTCTCAAACTTGCAGAGAACAACATAGCTATTGCTGTTAGCTCACATAATTTTAGGAGTAACTGGGATGCTTTACTCACATGGGGGGCCTCTGAGTTATTTGACAAGTTGACCGAGTTTCATAGTCAAACTGTTCTAAATATATCATCTGAAGAGTCTTTACTAAAGGATGTAGTGGAGGAGTTTTTATATATAATTTCTCACAAATGTAAAAGCAACAATACAACATCGAAAGCGACTATCACTCAAGTTCAAAATTGTGGAATCTATGGTAGTGAGATAAAAACACATTTACCTGAAGGAGATCAGGCGTTTATATTTTGGAAAAAACTATTGGAGGGACGGTCTCCAGTTTGGAAATTTGTATCTGAGTCGACCCCACGCCAAAGAAAAAGACGTAGAAATTTGTGTCTGAGCTCACCTAAGGGAAAAAGCGGTGTGGATGGTGGTGGTGTAAAGGCACGTAGGAAGACCGTGAATAATTATATTACCACTGAACCTGATCAATTGAAGACTGCAACCGAAGGGGAAACTGGAGGAGTAAATGAAGGTAAATGGGCAAATATTGTCATTGTATTAATGTGTATTTTTTTCTTGTGTAACATAAACTAGTATTTTAAGATACTTTTTTGCTGTTTCAGGGGTACCTGCAGCAAGCAACGAGTCTCAGTCTTCGTCAGGTGATCAGTTTTGGTCAAGCGCAGTTAATAATGAAACAAGTCTACTTGACCTCTTGAAGCCCACTGTGTCTGAGCTCTGTAACGTTCTCAACTTTTCGGTATGTTCTTGAATATTGGGTAGAATTGGGCTATGGTCATAACTGTCTGGGTTGACCCGCAAATTCTTTTATCTAGTTTATATAAATTGTTAAATAATCAATGCTTTATTACAAATATTATTACAATAGTATTCTAGTTTTATAACAACAAAAAATTAGAAGGCGGTATAGTGACTTTCAATTTGCTTGACCGTTTTGCCCATTTTAACATTTTTTATTTGACCCTATTGAGATAAAACGCACCCCGAATCAAAGTTGCTGCCATTTTATTTTTTATTTAATAGTCTGTAGGAGTAAGAGCGATTTGTTTACTTGATATCTGTTGGTGACAGTTGAGGAAATTAAACATGCTACATATTATCATCCTGTTTTGATGCTTATGTAACCTGATGATGGCCGGCTCAAGGTTTTTTGAGCCCTAAAGCGAAAAAACATTTGAAGGCCTATCGTTATAAACCTATCGATTGCAAACGACCTGAGATGATTTTATATCGTAATCGTCGATTTGAATTCGCAACAGAATATTGAACTTTTAAAATTTTGGGGCCTATGAAAAAGTAGGGCCTAAAGCAAGGGCTTATTTTTTTACTATAACGGGCCGGCCCTGCTGATGAATTGAGATAAAGTATTTGATTAAATTTAACTTATTCGAAATGCAGGATGATGTGAAGAGGACTGTGCAACGATTTCTTAACTTCGTTCTTGATAATTTTAAAGTCAACAAGGAATACACAACGGCATTATTACAGGCTTTCATGATATCAGTGGTACTATCTTTTAACAAACTGAATAACTTTTTATGGCAGTATTTAGTGTATTTACTAACATGAATTCTGTCATATTTCAGTGTTGTATTGGTTCTTCACTACAAAAACAAGAAATTGATAGGAGTGTATCCTTTGCTCTTGCAAAGAAGCACTTGAATTTTAGCTGCACGAAAGAAGAAGCAGACTCCGTGTACATAAAGATGGGACGGGCAAAGGAAGCATACTTACAGCACACACCGAGTCCAGATTGTTTAAAAGATAGTACTTCTGCACCAGAAGGGGCCAAACAAGAGATTAAAGAGAGTCGACATATTTCAAATGTTGATGCATTTGAAAACCACAAATCTCATGAAAATGTTACTGGAAAGGGTATAGAAGAGTTTGAGAAGATTCAGAGAGAACGTGATATAGAGAGGGTGAGTTTAGAGAGTGATTACAATGAGGATAAATTTTTTATCTATGAAATTTACAGTAATCCCTCAATAAGGTCTGAAAAGCTAAAAGTTTTAGAAAGGGAATTTGCCAACAAATTGGAAGAACATGAAAAATCGTGGAAGATTCGCCTTGAAGATCTAAAGGCAACAATGATGGCGGCCGAGGGACAGGTGACAGCGGACCATGATTTTTCTTGGCGCGGTTCCCAATATGAGACTCAGGTGATGCACTCTGGAAACCCTGAGGTGGCCCCCACTTTACCTGAAAACCCAATTGAAGTGCTAAGTCATGATGAACCTGTGTGTGAAGGGGCTAATGACCTTGAGTCTATTGGTTCTCATACTTCTGAGAAAGAGATGGTTGACACAACAGTATCAAGTGAGCAGATTGGAGAAGTTCCAGCTCAGCATCTTGGTGATGACATGGGGATTGATGTGACAGAGAAAGTTGACCCTGGTCATAACAATGATAAACAAGGTACTAGTCCTGATGCATCGCATGCTGTTGAAGACCATAATGAGACTGGTGCGAATGATATGGCACGACATGGTGACTCTGTTGAGATGGAAATGCCAGCTGGGGTTTACAGCAAAGAAAATGATGAAGACGGCACTGTTAGCCCTGATACATCACATGTTAACGAACACCGTCACAATATCGTTGTCGGTGTGGCACCAGAAGTTGAAGATGGTGAGATTTACCTTGATAAACCACATGTTTGTGATGACCACAATGATACCAACCCCATTGATGAGCCACCACATGTGGAGTATGCTGAGTTGGAATCACCAGTGGGCACTTGCGATAAAGAGAACACTGAACATGGCGAGATTTACCCTGATAAACAAGATGTTTGTGACAACCACAATGAGACCAGCCCCAGACCACTTGTTGAGTCAGCTGAGATGAGAACACCAGCTGGTACATGTGAGAAAGAGAATGCTGTGGATGGTGAGATTAACCCTGATAAACCAGATGTTGGTGACAACCACGATGAGACCAGCTCCAATGATGTGCTACCACGTGCGGAGTCGGTTGAGATGGAAATGCCAGCAGGCGCCTGTGATAAAGAGAACACTGAGGATGGTGAGGTTAACCCGTATAAACCAGATGTTGGTGACAACCATGATGAGCCCAGCTCCAATGATGTGCTACCACGTGCGGAGTCGGTTGAGATGGAAATGCCAGCAGGCGCCTGTGATAAAGAGAACACTGAGGATGGTGAGGTTAACCCGGATAAACCAGATGTTGGTGACAACCATGATGAGCCCAGCTCCAATGATGTGCTACCACGTGTGGAGTCGGTTGAGATGGAAATGCCAGTAGGCGCCTGTGACAAAGAGAACACTGAGGACGGTGAGTTTAAGCCTGATAAACTAGATGTTGGTGACAAACACAATGAAACCATCCCCAATGATGTGCCACAACATGTCGAGTCAGCTGAGATGGAAACGCCAGCTAACTCCTGTGACATAGAGAACGCTGAGGATGGACAGATTAACCCGGATAAACCAGATGTTGGTGACAACCATAATAAGACCAGCCCCAATGATGCGCCACTACGTGTCGAGCTTGCTGAGATGGAGACACTAGCTGGCATATGTGACAAAGAGAACGCTGAGGAAGGCGAGATCATCCATGATAAACCAGATGGTGACGACTACAATGAGATCAGCCCAAACGATGTGCTGCCACGTCTTGAGTCTGCTGAGATGGCAACACCCATTGACAATGAAGAGAATGCTGAAGATAGCATTATAAGACCTGATGCATTACATGCTAATGAAGACCATAATGATGCTTGTGTTACCAATACTAGTAATTCAGTGTGTGAAGCCACGCCACATGACAGAACACCAGCTCAGCCAGTTTCTTCTCCAGCTTCAGATCATGTGGAACCAAGCATTCCAGTAGGTTATTTATTTTTGCATAGTCTGAACTCTTATTTTGTTCATCATACGTATCATAACTATAATTCTAACTTCTTTTGGTTTATTCAGGAAATCCAAAACGAGCCACTGCAACTGGAACGACTTCTAGATGGTGGTGTTCAAGATGAAGAAGTTAACATCATTAATCTGCAACCACCAGATGCCATTCAACTTGCTCAGATGATTCTTGACGATGAGTCGGATTTCCTGTCATTCACCGATCCGGTGGCTGTTGAAAATCCGTCTGTTTTGCTTCCACCAAGCGGGACATTACTTGAACCCACTCGTGAAGAGCCGGCTCTCACAGTGTCACCATCTGGAGAAAATTTGGAAGAAAATATTGATGCTGCTGCTTCTGCTGCTGCTGTTACTGAGACACTTACACCTCATGAGGAACATCAGCCTCGTTTGGCTACTTATGCTGTACCTGCACCGCCGGTTAATGCGCTAAATATGTTTGATAACATTATTAACCAAGTGAGCTTTCAAATGCCAAATCAAACCGATCCACTTCTAGTTGAAGTAGAGCGATTACGCACCGTAAAAGATAATGTAACCAAGTTCTATCAAGAAACGGTCAGTCATTTATCTACCTTAATTAGTCAATTCTTACTGATCAGTTTTCTTTAATTTATGTTTTTTAATTCTCATCATGCTACCGGATATTATTTCGTGCAGAAACAAAGGCTGGATGCTGATCGTGAAAAGGAGATAGAGGAAGCCGTAGCTGAAATAAAGCTCAAGTATAAAGGCAAACATCTAGAAGCAGATACAGCTTATAGCACGAAGAAGATGGAACTTGAGACCAATATCAGTAGAGTAACCATGAACAAGATATTGGCTGAGGCTTTCAGATCGAAGTGTCAAGATGTTACTCCTTCTGGGCATCCGGGAATGCCACAAGGTATTTTTACATAGATAGAATAGTTCCCACCACCATTCACATCTTGCGACATGTTTTTTTTTAATTTATTTAAGTGTTTATATTAAATTACTTTCAGACATGTTTTGTTATCTCTTATGACTTATAAAATAAATGCTTTCTTAAATTCCAAATATTCCATTTTGACTTTTAACGTGCTTATTTTTATTGTGTGCGTATAAATTTTATTTAAACCTGTGTTCCTTAACGCTCACTTTCGCAACATAACTTTTAAATTTAGTTTTGTGTTCCTTATTTTCTCTTTTAAGTTAAATTCTCGCTTAGCTCATTTAACTGGAAATTATTTTCTTACTTTGCAGTCTCTCAGGCCCGGGTAATGCAGACACTTCAAAGGTTATCTGTTTCGCCTTCTGTGAGACATTACCAGGGTACTCCTTCATCTTCACCGGGCCAATCTTCAGGAAACCAGCAGCCACTGCAATCACAAGCACAACCACTGTCGTCACTGTTACAACCGGCCCCACAACCACCAACATCGCTTCTGCAGCCGTCATCACTACAGCAACCCCAACCGCGTCCCCGGCAGCCTCCTCAGATAGTGCACCAACCGGCTGCTCTTTTCTCAAGCAGACTATCGCCATCGAGTAGACCACCACCTATGGTCAACCAGAGTTCAACCCCGCCTACCACTACCAGACAATCACCAATGATCAACCAGACTTCAACCCCTCCTACCACGAGCAGACATCCACCAAATGTCGTCCACATTACCCCTTCATCCACACCTACCGCCAGCAGACCACGACTTTCAGTCAATACTGCCACTTCCTCAATTACACCTACCTCTAGCAGATTGCCGTCTGGCACTAACAAGTCACCACCTAATATCGCCCAAATTGACATGTCTGCTGCAAATCTACGGATAAGCACAGAAACCCGTGGTCAGTCTTCTCATACACGACCTCTGGTTAGCAGTGAACCCCGTGCACCGGCCACACATATGCGACCTTCAGTCAGCAATGAACCCCGTGCTCCCCTACATATACGACCATTAGTCAGCAATGAACCCCGTGCTCCGCCCCTACATATACGACCATTAGTCAGCAATGAACCCCGTGCTACGCCCCCACATCTGAGATCTGTCTCCACCAGCGAGTATCGCGCACCAGCTCCACATATGCGACAGTTTAGATCTGTTTTGCCACGTCAAAATGTCACGAGTGGCCTGTCTCAGTCCTCTGTCTTACCGCCTCCTTCAACATCCTCACAACCACCACATTCTGAACCTTGCACGGTGCCACCATCAGCCCCGACGCCGTTGTTATCATCTTTTGATAACCTGATCGGGCCTGTGGACAATGCTCTTCGCTGGGTTAACGTTGTGACACCTCAACTGGACAGAAGATCACAAATTGACAGGATGGCCATAACCGATCTCACCCGAGAGGATAATGCACAATCGTCTGCTGCCCATGATCTGGTTTGTTTGTCTGATGATGACTAACTAGTAGATGAATATAATAATTTTAATAATGTGCATGCAGTCTTAAAACTAGTAATGGGCAAATTCTAGAGGTTTAGGATGTTGTATTTTGGAAGTGGACCTATCTCCAGATGTTTATACTTAATTTAGAACTGTTACCCTCAGGTGACTATTAGTCTATTGATTTTTGAGAGGATTATGAAAGCTGATTATCACGAAAATGATTATATATTCTTGTATAAATATGATAACTCAACTCGCGTATCTACTTTCTATTCATGTGTTAGCGTAATACCATTTGACATCGAAGAAAGCCATGAATTGCGGATGTGAGATAAATCTTTTTGAGACAATTATAATAGAAGGTTTATCTGGATGGTGTAATATTAGATGGTAGACTAGTTGTAGAACATCTTGGATGCACATTCATGAATAAAGGGCAATGAAGGCATGTCAAATTAGAGGATTGCATTTAGTCTATTGACCAGCCGACCATCATCGGTGACATATAGTAGCCGCATAATGTGCACATGCAATGTTTTTGACTTGCTTAATGCATAGTCCACTGTCACAGGAGGTTTGTGCGTCGGCAACATTTTGCTCGACACATATAACCTGAACCAACCAACATGCCTTCCTAACTCCTGAGGGATTCGATATTGTCACCACTCACCATCACATCGATCATGTTAGTGCTCACACATTCTCACCAACGTTTACAAACATACACAACATCATCTCTCCTAATATGTTGTTCTGCTAAGGCACACCATTGGTCAGTTTAATGTTTATGGAGACATTGTTAATGGCTTAATGCATTTAGATCCTTTTAAATAGTAGAGAGCTAGATATGTGACCACAACCATGTCATGTGGTGGTTGGGCCTTACGTATATAATTTCGTCACACGCATTGATAAAAAAAAGTTTAATGTCATCAATTGTTATGGTGTAAAGTCGTAAACATCATATATTAAAAGATTTAGAAATATTAAAAGTTTAGGGTTAAAATGATAATTAAGTGAAAGTTTTAGGTCAAAATTGTCAATATATAAAAAATAAGTATAGGGTTAAATTTGTAAAAAACTAAATTTAAGGGACTAATATAGAATGTCACCGCTATTATTCTATCATACCATGTGTAAAAACATACAAAATAAAAACAATAGATAATTAAGGATCTCAAACCTATATATTTTAGGGTTATTGGATTTAATCACCTTCAACTTTTGGTTATTGGCCGCTGTCACCCTCAAGTATCACTTTGGCCAATATCACTCCCAACTAAACACTTTGGTGTCTGTAT
>JAOYNQ010000001.1:6374009-6405580 GCA_026259685.1 Tagetes patula
GATATTGGCCAAAGTGATACTTGAGGGTGACAGCGGCCAATAACCAATAGTTGAAGGTGATTAAATCCAATAACCCTATATTTTATAGGTATACAACTTTGGTTATGGAAGAAGATTTTCTCAAAGGGGTGAAGATGCAATTTCTTTTAGTATAAAAATCACTTCAATTAAAAAATATACCTATCACATAAACGTCCCTTAACTATTAGAATTGGTGATTTATTGTGAGAAGTTTTGCCTCTATGAACATCATTTTATGGAAGTCTCAGGTTCAAACCTGAGTACGTGTATACATTTGAAGTTTAATTTAGGGGTAACTTTATAGAAACATAATCAAGTTTCAATTTTGTTTTAATTAAGTCACTCAAAGTTTATTTTGTTTCAATTTAATAACTTAACTTTAGTTTATGTTTCAATTCTATATATTTGACCTATATGACTAGTAACCATGCATTAATTATATATTTATATATATTTTGTTTCAATTTAATAACTTAACTTTAGTTTATGTTTCAATTCTATATATTTGACCTATATGACTAGTAACCATGCATTAATTATATATTTATATATTATTTAAACGAAAGCTGGAAACACAATTAGTTTGGGTGTGAATTTTGGGCCGCTTGACTTCACATCTAATCAAAATAAAAACTATTAAAAGTTTTATGATAGGTGTTTTTGTTAATGTGACTTATTTTATTCATGTACACAAATTTAAAAAAACTATACTTTAGACCCAGACACTGAGACACGAAGGGAGAGTTACGTTTGTGGCTTTGTTATACGTGATACAATGATGGTATTAACATGTGATGATCGTGCGTGACACTACGCGCTTTTTATTTTTTCCCACACGTTAACGTCCGTTATATTAACGTCATTAGACATAGATAAAGGAAAAGTATAATGTCTTGAACATTATGGTGTAAAGTCGTAAGAAAATTTTTGACAATGGTATAAAGTCGTAAAAATGATTTAAAAAATAAAAAGAAAGTAAAATAAAAGAATATGAAAAAGAAAATAACAAGAATTTCAAAAAGAAAAAATATATACATCTTCCACGTTGTGAATTTATATTATATATACGAACTTTTTCAAAACAATGATTGTACTGTGTGTATAATCGTGTGTTACGTGTGTATGTAGTACAAATTCTTTTGTTTCAAAACAATGATTTATAATGTTATGGAGTTTGTATGTTTCGAATACGTGAACATCCAGAGCTGTACAAATTCTTTTGTTTTATAAAAAAGTAATGTTAACCTATTAAGTAGGTTATTTGTTTAGGACTAGAACATAAATTAAACTTAAGTTATCTGATTAGAACAAAACAAACTTTAAGTGACTTAATTGAAACAAACTCAAAAGTTTATTATGTTTCTGTGATATTTTCCCTAAGTAAAAGTAAGACAGTTTGTCGTTTTAAAAAAAGATAAATGTCCCTTAATGTAAGGCATGGTCTCAAGACATCATCAACAATTGATGAGTTCCTAATATCTGGTGGATATAACAAGCCAATGTAACTGACCGATCAACTCATTCAACATATGACGTATTCATGTTTCACAAATTATTGTTTTCAATATTGTGACATTCACATAATCTACTGGTCTATATGTTGAAGTGAGCAAATAAATTTACGAAGCAAATAATTAACTAGGATTAACTTTTCAAAATATTTAAGTTACAACGAATTAAAATAACCACTAGAATCCACTATCAGAGCCGGCTCAATAGGCTCACGAGGTCATTTTTAGGGTTTAGGTTCTTAATTTTCTTAAGGCCCTTATTTTAAAAAAATTCTTTATAAATGAGCTTTTGTTAGGTTAAAGTTGATGATCCAACTCTTTGTTCCGCTTGGGCCCCCGAAAAAAGACCGAACGAAAACAATGAAAATCTTATGATAAAGACCCCAACTCTTTGATCTGTTTGACGGTTCTACCTCCCTTAATAGTCAACATCAGAACTCCACTATACACATAAGCTTGCGTATTCTTTGGATGATATGTGAAACTTAATGAGAATATGAGAGACTATATATCTTCTATGTATTAAAGAAATCACACACGTCAATATAATAGCGATACACATAATAAGCTCGCATATTTCATTGGTTTAATAAATAAAGTTACATTCTCGAGTTGAATTATCATAACTCACGACTCCAAATGTTTAATCTGTTGTGACTTATTTGCTTAGTGACATAAATTTCATAAAGAGAATTATACAAAATTCATTTTGACAGACTAAAACTATAAGGGGCAAAAAAGATAAAAAACCAAAACTACAAGGGTCCAACTAGCAATTAAAAAGTCAACAACAAATAGTCAAATAGCCTCATCATATTTCACTTGCTTCATTCTGTCATTCATATAAATTACGCATCTCGATGCACACGTTTCCGGTAACATCAAATACTAACTCCGGCAATATTTACATTTTCCGGCGATCGCTTCAGGTCCAAAACACATCGGTTTCTTCATCACAATCGATCGATCTTATTATCCGTTTTGTACGACGGAAGCAGAAATCGATCGTAGAACGTAAATTGTGAAATTGGTGTTCGTCGTATCGGAGTGTTTGCTTTTTGCAGTTTCAGTTGATTTTACATTTAATCGGATTAGGAGAGGAACTGTCTCTGCAAATATGTTTAAGTTCTGGTAATTTGTTTTGTTTTTATGATTAATTTAGGATTTTAGGGTTTTTGTGTTTACACTGGATGATTGATTTTTTATTGTATATGTTGTGGTATGATTTGAATTTTGCTGTTTTAGTTTATATGTGGTAGCTTTGGATTGATTGGATAACATCAGATATAGTTTTTGGGATTTTTACTTTTTTTAGCTGCACATGAACATCAATTATTATGATATACTTTTGTTTAGCTGCAGATGAACATCAATTTAGGATTTTTTTTGGTTTATATGTTTACACTGAAGATTGATTTTAGATGGTGTATGTGGTAGCAACTGTTGCATGAGTTGAGTTCTGCTGTTCTAGATCATTTAGTTGAGAATTTTGGCTGATTTTGATCCAATTGCAATTCTAAAACATGTAATTGGAGTCCGTCAACATGCGCTTTTTATTTGCAATGATTTTTTGTTTTGTTTTTTGGATTCGTTGTAAGATACATTTGATGAATCATGGATGTAAGGGTGGGATAGTTGCACATGAACATCACTTGTTATGATTTACTCTTGTTTAGCTTAGATAATTCTTTAGTAGTTTGGTGGTGGTTGTTTATTAAGCTGAACTTGAATGATATCAATTTAACAACTATTGTTCATTTATTTGTACTTTCGTCTATGGGACGTTAAAATTATAACTACTGCTATTTTTCAGGGGTTCCCAAGAACAAGGTGAACCAAGGCCACAAGAAATTACTACAAACTCGTGGTATCCTCCATCTGTTAGCTCACCAAGTTCATCCCGCCCTGCTACTCCAAATAGCATTAACACCAATTCCCCACAAAGGGTTGGAGATCGACCTCATGTTTCTCCCTCAGAAGCTGCTGGAATTATTGTTTATTTGAAAGATAAAAGGTAGGCTTTATTTCAGATAGGAATAATATTCATCAAGTATTTTTTTAGTTTTCCTTGTCTACATAATTTATGTTTATCAGGATATAGCTATAAGGTGTTTAACTTAGAAATATTAATCAATTTGTTATAAATACGCCTTCATTTAATCCTGGAAAAAGATGAAGTTTGTGTTAATGCAGAGGTCTTAGTGGTAGCCTCGTTTCTTTTAAAACCAAGACGTGTAGTATCAGGTTTTTATTTGATTACTGGTACATGATAGGATTTGTAGGAATTATAGCAATAGTCGGGCAATTAAAGATGGCAGTTTTTGTTTTTATTTTTTTGGTTATAGCTTTTTTCTTATAGGACGCAATCATCCTTATGAATGGTAACTACAAATTTACAGGATATAATAAAATCCTGGCAACCTCCATGGACCTAGGCAAATACATTAAGCTCAACTTTCTATTTTCTATGATTTTATTGTATTTATTATAGATCCTATCACATAGTTAGTTATATACTTAGTTCTTTATTTTTAACCAAAGAAGCATATAAATTAGCATCCGTGTTAAGATTTTTCATGCTTGTGAAAATCAGCTGGGCTGAACATTTCAACCACATTCATATTGTGTATTTGTTTTTTGTTTTTTTTGTTAAAGTGTAGTTGTGTGATGATTACCAATCTAGCACTGTCTATGATGAAATACGTTTTAAATTTGATTTGTCGGTTTTATTATTATTATTTATTGTACCCTGCGTTCTTTAATTGATGTAGCGTTGATGAGTTACGGAAGCTTTTATCTGACCCGGAGGCCTATCAACAGTTCTTGCTATCAATCGATCCCGTGAGAACTCAGAACAATGTAGGCATCGAAATGTTTTTCAGAATAGTTTTAAATTTGTTATAATCTTTTATATTTTGATTTGATTTTTTAGCTTTTTTTTTGTTTTGTATTTTCTTTTCTTTGTAAACCAGGTAAGAGATGAGCTCCGAAACGAAACTGTCCAGCTTGCAAGTAAGTTTTTGTGTACACTTTGTTCACAGTGTACATGGATAGTTTTTATTTTTCCGAGGTCTTGAGTATCCTTCAATAAAGAGAATATATTTTAATATTATCATCCCAATTCAATAGGACCATATTTTTTTTTATTTTGTATGAAAACGGATGGTCAAACAATATCAAGGTAACTTACTCAAAAAGAGAAGGCTGCAATTGTAAACGAGGCTACGACTTAGATTTCCAACTTATTAGAAAAGGATTAAAAATGACCACTAGCCCGCTACAGTGCTATATAGTCAAGAACAGATTTTTCTATTTTATCTTTTTACTAATAAATGTCGACAGCCTTCTTGTGTAGTTTGTATAATACTCTGTATATGTGGTTTTATGGGTTTTTTTTTTATTTTGTAGGAGAAAACTTGGAAAAAGAACCCCAGATAACCGAATTGAGAAACCAGGTGAGCTTTCTATGTAGTGCTAACCTATAGCAACCTCTAAATTCACCATCAAACTTGTCACAGTTCTATTATTTTGAAAAATATTTGATTTAAGAATTTTAAAAAACTGGATGCTGTGATAAAGTTGATGATTGCTATAGATTTATTATAAAAATTGCTAGTAATAATCTGAAAAGGCTCAAGCTTTTTGTTGTTTTCATTGTGATACAGTGCATGATCATAAGAACAAGTGAGTTAGCATCTGCTCAAGAAAAGCTAAATGCTCTAACAAAGCGAAAAGCTGAAATCCTTAAATCCTACTCCCCTGGTTCCTTGCTACACAAGCTACAAGGTAAATAGGCTCTTTCTTTGAATCCCCAGAAAACCACATTCTAGGATAATTTTTTGGATGTCGTTTTTATAACAAAAGACTACTGCAAAAATCTCCTAGTGCCAAAAGCAGATGGTTGGTTAATAGGTCTAAATGGGTAGCTTTCATAACTAGTTTTGGCTCAACCCTCGAATCACATTTTGTCAAATTACATGATTCAGGAGGTTTAATACATGTTGAACATACTCTAGATGACTTTTGACCTGTTCAATTCAATCTGTTTCTGTATCCAACCCATCTTTAAAAACTTACCCATTGACCCTTCAAAAGACGAGTATAACTGAAATCGACATATACTGTCATTGTTTTTGGTAGAATTTAAGGATTTGCGTGATTGTATATTTGAGCTGTATATTATTTCATAATCCTGTAAGTAATATATTATTAAATGGTTTCAGAGTCGATGAATAAGACGGATGAGGAATCTGAAACGCTTCACCAGCAGCTTCTTGAAAAAGAGATCGATCTTGCAACGTTTGTTCAGAAATACAAAAAGCTACGTGTTGATTACCATAAACGCGCCCTCACCCACCTTGCAGCTAGCACTTCTTTGGTTGGTTGATATCATTTTGGTCAAATCATACTGGACTTTGTGAATGGATTTGTATTGAACATACAATTGTAACATTTGAAATGTCTTTGATCAATCTCTTGTTTTGTTTTTAATTATGAGAATTTGTTACCAAAAAAACTCAAAATTCATGAATGTGTCACCGAGTAGATAGTCTTTAAGAGGTTATGACAGTTTGTTTGAAGATGCACCATGAAGTTATCTTTATTATCTGTTCTATAAAATACTTTTTGTATTACAACTTATGAAAAGAAGACTTTCATTTGGAAACAATAACTTATGTTATGTGTGCTTATTTGAATCTATATTTATTGTGGTAGTCTATAAATGGTTGTTATATAAATTGTAAAAACATCTCACTTTCTTTGTAGTGTGGATGCATCGTATCGAAAACGATATTTCAACGCTTAAAAACTCAAAAGACTGGTATTTTGTCAAACACGTTAAGTTTAGTTTAAGTAATTGTTGCTTGCAATTCAAAATCCTGATGCAACCTTCTTATTAAGTACTAATATACAAAACTTGAAAACCAAATTATTAACTAAACCATTTGCATGCAAGACGTGCCCTTGTATAAGTTAAAGTGACAATTTAAGGTTTTAAATTGTTTTCTTTTATTCATACGACCGGAAAATGGCCCCACACAATCACCATCGAAAAATTGACCGACGAAAATGGATATATAATATAAGCTTCATCATAGTCCCGTTTGATCATATTACTATTTTCCATGGAAAATGTTATTATGGAAGGTTGGCTGTATCGTATTCGATCCAATAAATTTGGATTTGAATTATCACGGAGGAGATATTATGTTCTTCAGAATTGTCATTTCAAATGCTTCAAATCGGTCCCTCATTCCATTCATAAGGTCCACTTTCTCCTCTTTGTCCATCAATCCTATCCTAGACAACCTGGGCTGGGCTAAGCTTGAGTTGACGCGTCTTGATTTTACAGAGTTCAAGCTTAAAGCTTTTATTCATTTAGAGTTTATTTTTAACGTTTAAGCTTGACTCGTTCAAAAGGCGTACACGCTCGGCTCATTTGTTATTTTATATGTATATGTATATATGTGTATATCTTATTAATTGTTAATATACTTTTTATTTTTCTGAAGGCAAATATAAGTTTCATTAAAATCAGGCTTTCCAAGGAGGAATGATGGATATATTTAATATTATACTTCTTCTGTCTTATTTTAAATGTTTATTTTTTTATTTTTGGATTTTTTATTTTAAGTGTCAATTCTAAAAATATAAGTGTAATTTCTAGTTCTGCCTCTAATTATTATTGACACAAAAGATGTCATTAATTTTAAGTAAAAACATTATTGTCATTTTATAGTTAGAAAGATATAATAGTATGATGTTTTCTTAAAAATATAAGTGTAATTTCTAGTTCTGCCTCTAATTATTATTGACACAAAAGATGTCATTAATTTTAAGTAAAAACATTATTGTCATTTTATAGTTAGAAAGATATAATAGTATGATGTTTTCTTAAATTTTGTGTTTTGGATTCCATGACAGATAATATGGGATGAAGAGAGTATATAACTTTTAATACATAACATAATGTATATTACTTAATTATTTTTATTATAATTTAGTTTATAATATTAATAATTTGAATAATTATATATTTAAAATATTATGTAAAAGTTGTATCATTAAAAAGCTTATATTTAGGCTTATGGGTGAGCTCGATAGTTAAAGCTGAGGCTTGAGCTCATTTATTAAATGAGACATAATATGAGCGCGTTTAATCTAGGCTTGATTCGAGCTTTTTGCGAGTCATTCCCAAGTAGCTCATGTTTGATTCTAACTTTTTATTTTCATTTTCATGTTCATACTTAAAAGTTATAAATTCACAGCCAAAACACAATAATTAGGTTTAATCTAAAAATACTTAAGTTCATTTTATCTTTTAAATTTGGGCATAAAATGAAATAATTAGGTTAAGTGGTAACATAAAAACACATTTTATGGAAAACAAAATTGTAAAGTAAATAGGTTAATTTGTTAACCTTCAAAGTAACTCGGACATGAAATGTGCTAGTGGATCCGACCTGAAACTGACCAACCCAAAATTAACAACCATTAACGATGAATTCTGTGTGTATTTAGGTTAATTTGTTAACCTTCAAAGTAACTCGGACATGTAATGTGTTAGTAGGTCTGACCTGAAACTAACCAACCCAAAATTAACAACCATTGACGATAAATTTTGTGTGTATTTTGATCATAGGAACCCGCGAAAAGTGCAATTGTAAATTCTTGCATTTGTGTAATGGACAATGGGAGAAAGAAGATCAGGGGAAAACTCTTTTTTATTTTTACAATTAGTGGAATTTCTAGCGATGGTGGTTGTGTGAAGGTACATAACTACAATACGAGTTCTTTTTTATTTTTAGTTCTCATTCAAGATCTAATCTAGTTTTTTTAGTAAGTTGCAATATTTAATGAAAAAATAAATATGTTATTATAAAATATCATTTGAAAAACAAACTCTTTACAATAAAGTGACAGGTAAACGTGCAATAAGTTACGTTGTAACCTATTTTTAAATAACAAAACATAGCCTACTAAAAACAAAGCCTTGATAAATCAAAATAGATCTCCATTAGTTAAAAATAGTAACAGCTTAAATTTTCATAATTATGCATATGCTGATCATTTATTATCAACTTCTGAAACAGTTGGGAGCAAGAAATCTTGAAGATGCTGCAAATTGGGTTGAAGCCTTCAAGAAAATATCTCTAAAGGTGTAAACAAAATTTACATAAAAAACTGCAATTAACTAATTATTAAAACCTTAAAGCTAACACCTTTCATATAATTTATAGATGAACCAACATCCAGAAGATACTTTAGGTTCTGCTAAATATGACCAGCAGCATTTAAGGTAAATATACTAAAATTAGTATACTATTACCTCCATAACCATACTCACTAATTTTTTCAGTTTTTTATTAACTTAGTAGCATGATTTTGATGGTATTGCAGGTCAAACAATTCTGGTAGAGTGTATGATTCAAACTCTGTCGATATTCGCTTCTCTTTAGCGTCGGTTACAAATCACAAAACGGCTGACATGTCATCTTATTGGACAATCTTTGGCTTTCACAATGGTAAATCACAAGAAAAAAATCTCATTTTTGAGACTGCATGCTTACAGTTTTGTTTCTTGATTCAGGTCTCAGGCTATTCAAACAAACAATGAATCATGAAAACCGAAAAAAGGTACGTTGGTTTGCATGCTGATACAATATTGTAACCCCTTAGGCAAATCCCACATTGGCTGTGGGCATGAGAGATCTGAGATATATTTATAATGAATATCTGACCTCAAATACCAGCAACGCTTTTTGGGGCTTAATGTTAGTGGATGAGAGAGAGTGAAATGGACAATATTTGTGGTATGAGGGGTCGGATGTTACAAATATACAGGCAAGGTGATGATTTATAGTACGTGTAGATCGATAAGTTTTATTTTGATTTGATCAAGTTCCCTTTGTGTGGCAGAGGAAATGTCATCCTGCAATTGCAGCCATGTGTGTCATAGATGGAGCCCCAGAGGCTGTTTTTCAGTTTCTTATGTCTTTTGGTTCTTCAAGATCCGAGTAAGTTTGTCGCGTTAATGTTATTATTATTATTACTTTTGTGTTCAGATAAAAGTTCTTAACCACTTAGGTTCGGTGCAATATTCATGTATAATTGCAGATGGGACTTCTGTTTACAAAATGGTAGTGTGGTTGAAAATATAGATGGTCAATGTGATATCATTCATAAGCTTTTAAAAAGAGATTGGTTACCTTGGTAAGATATGATTCATACCAATTGTAACCATTTGTTTGAATGCGACAACATTCGATTTAATTCTATAAATATTTACTTTCCAGGGGTATGAAACGAAGAGATCTCGTGTTGCAGCGTTACTGGAGAAGGGAAGACGATGGAACATACGGTAAACTTTTATCGTTTTTTTGAAAAAATATATTTATATGTTCAATACATAACCAAATTCAATATTGGTTCTAAGAAATAAACATTTCTTTGCAGTTATTCTTTATAATTCTGTACATCATAAAAAATGTCCCCTTCAGAAGAACTACGTCCGCGCCTGCATTAAAAGTAATGTATGATGAAATTTTACATTGACAGTATCATATGAAGCAGAACTTAAAAAGTGACTAAAAGAAATAGTTTTGTATTGCTTTTTTTCAGGCGGCGGGTACGTGATATCGCCTGTTGATGAATGCAAACAATCACTTGTGAGATATATGCTTGATATTGATTGGAAACTTTGGAGATACGGCTCTCGAAAGTATTCTGATACATCTCTTTCGATTCGCATGATTGGGAGACTTGCTGGTTTGTTTTCTTTCTTTTTGCATGACTATTTTGTAAAAAATTTTAATTATAATTCAAATTTATGTATACTGAATTGATGTTTTCATTTTATATACATGTAGCTTTGAGAGAGTTTTTCAAAACAAATGTAAATAGTTACTTATCAGAGTTCTCATTGCAAGAGTCAAAGACAAAGGATTTGCTGCATGAGAGTCAAATATCGACTAGCGTTGCAAGTCAAAGAATTGAAAAACAAGAATTTACGGTTCTTTCAGATCGCTTGAATATTGTAAAAACGCACGATAAATTGGATGAATTCTTTGATACATCAGAAACTTTTCTTGATGATCAAACAGAAAGTAGTTGGGCTGCTGAAATTTACTCTCAGGTACTTGAGCTAGTACTTAGATCCTTCATCCTTCTACAGGTGGACAAACGGTTTGGGCGGGTTGGGTAACCAGCCAATACGGATTTGGGTCAAAACGGATGGTTATTTGGTATTGGTCAAATTGGTTGACCAGAAACACTTTTTGCCAAAAAAATCTTAGAAGTTGTTAGCTTCAAACTCTGAAAAGCCCACAAGGCGCGCACACCTTGGCCCATAGGCTTAGCCCAACGCAGCTTGTTCGCCTCACTTCAAAAGCCCCATCTTCAGGCACATATTAAGGCCAAGTTCCGGCCAAAAACCGTCTGAAGAGGTCTAAAACAAATACATAAACAAGCTTAAATCAACTTAAAACAACCCAATCTTAGCCAAAACAAGCCTAAAACCTTTAAAAATGGTATTATTATACTATGTGCCTTGCTTTTAAAAGCCCTTTCTTTTTAAGTGCCTTGCGCCTAAGCCCAAGGCTCTTCCTTTGCGCTTTGAGCTCGCATTCAACACCTATGGTGTCAATTATGATTACATAAGTTATATTATGGATTAAAAATACACTTCAGTAGTTTGACCTGTATTTTAAGCTACTTTTTTGGTATAAACTGTTGACCCGTTTGACCCGTTAATGTTGAATTTTTAGGATACTGGGCCATGCACTCCACCTGCTAATGATTTGAAGAAAAATTTGGATGAATATACAGGTAAGTAATTCCGGTTATTACTGTTAAACATTTCATGTACAAAGGTGGTAACATTAGAGTTCATTTTAAATTAGTTTCATGAGTTAGATTTATTTAGCTGCAGTGCATAGACAAGATTATGCAAAGAGTGTTTTATGTAACTACAAATTCAGTCTTCTTGAAGATCAAACTGGTAACCTTCCAAACAGTTGGTCAGTTCCAGAACCTTCTCTGTTCCAAATTCGGGGAGAATCTTATTTCAAAGACCGAAAGAAGGTGCATATTTCATCATCATTTGGATGCAAACTGATGCAAATACCATTTTTAGTTTTTATCTTGTTTTCGCTTTGTTTAGATCACAGCAAAAAACATATTGATGCAAACTGTTGCTGTTGATTGGCTGAGATCAAATAAGCAGGAACATGATCTTGCTGGCCGGCCAGGGAGCATTGTTCAGGTTGGCATATTGGACGGGTCAAAATGAGTCGGGTCATGTGGGCCCATCACCGTCTGTTGTTCCTTTCTTTTAAGTTTGTGTATAGTTAATGTAGTACATATGATTAAAACAACTGTTTAATGCAATAAGATAATTTTTATCAAACAAAAATTTTTTGTGCAGAAATTTGCAGCTGATGGCCGCTCGGAGTTCTTTTTCATCATTAACTTTCAGGTAATACATGATTTTCCTTCATTTTTTCGTTGTTTCGCTACTTTTATTTGACCAAAAGTTCATTTTACGACGATTCCCTTACTATGATTTTTTTGATTAATCAGTTCCCAGGTTCAACAACGCATAGCATTGCTCCTTACTATATGACAAGTACTCCTATCAAAGATCTTCCCTTGCTAGAGAAATTTGTGAACGGAGATGATGCATTCAGAAATTCAAGATTCAAGCTCTTACCCCATATAACCAAGGTGAGCGAGCAAAAAGGGCAGGTCAGACACGTTACGTAAAGGGTCAAAACAAGTTTGGGTCAATATGGGTCGCTTTTGTTATGAGTCAACAAGTTGGCTTGGCTTGGCTTAAGACACTTTTTATCCAGATCTTTATATTCTTTATGATTAATTAGCAAGTCAAATATGATTTTTTTAAAGATTAAATATAGGAGATTACATGCATTTAAAGTACAGCATTCGACCCGCTTGACATGTTTATTTGTAAGCAATCTTATGTGATTTTATCAACAATTTTCTTCGATTTTAGGGACCATGGATCCTCAAACAAAGTGCTAAAGCCGCTCTTGTAGGTCAGTTGCTAAAAGTTAACTATATTCGTGGGAAGAATTACATTGAGGTAAATA
Organism: Tagetes patula; assembly: GCA_026259685.1. NCBI lineage: Eukaryota > Viridiplantae > Streptophyta > Magnoliopsida > Asterales > Asteraceae > Tagetes > Tagetes patula. The sequence continues at coordinate 6,386,653 of JAOYNQ010000001.1, forward strand.
TATAAGATAAAATATATTAGTTAGAGTTTTATGTAAGCATTATCTTTAAATCTAACATCATTTATGTTATTTTAGCTTGATATCGATATTGGGTCATTTGCACTTGCAAGAGGACTAGCAAGCACCGCTTTGAGTTGTTTCAGTATTTTGATAGCTGAAAGCGCGTTTGTCATACAAGTACATCCGTCCATCCATCCATCCATCAACTTGTGTAGTTTTTATTAAATTCCATAAACTGTCATATATAGGATGTTAAATGTTTTAAAACATGCATGTATGTTGAGTACATAACTATATGCAACTTGTGCAGGCAAACACTGCAGATGAACTTCCAGAGCAAGTTTATGGCGCTTATCGGCTGCATCATCTTGATGTGTCTAAAGCTGTATGTGTCTCGGTTGAACAATCTTGATGTCTCTAAAGCATTATGGGCAATTAAACCCATTATTATCTATTTGTTGTCTTTTGCTGTTCAACAAGTCTTGTCTAGATATGGAAGGTTATCTGGATACAATTCAAACGATTTAGTTTCTGTATTTTGATTAATATACAAGCGTACATTATCGTTTTGAGTTTGGTTGACAACAAGCTCGTGACGAATATTTAATGATGTTAGTGTTGCTTCAGCTAGCTAAACGTTCATTTGACATGCTTTCTTGCTGACATGTGAGCGGATGTATATTGTATAGGTGATATGTTTCATTTATGATATTATTAGAAAAAGTTACAGATCCAACATGTTAATACTTAATACCATGGTTGGATTTGACGGCACCAAATAATGCATGCCAAATCCACATTTATGGAAAGATGTGAATGACCACCACCCGTATATCGACATGTCCATGTATTAGGACAGTTTTACACTCCCAATTTGTGCAATATAGGATATCAAGCATTCCGTGAAAGTCATGTCTATCTTCATTTGCATTGTATGACGTTTGAACGTCACTCGTCTTTAGTATTTGTTAATATACGTGACAAACGAAGTAATTGGAGTTTTTCTTAATTTATAAATGCACAACCTCATAGCTCACTTAGAGATCATAAAGTATTCGTCTAGAGAACAAGGAGTCATGCATCTCTCTCCATATCTTCAGCTATTATCAAGAATATTGGTCGGTGTCTTAAAACAATGCCTAAATCCATCTCCATGTGGTTGTAACGAAGCTTAGGTTGAGGCTACAACCACTTTGAAGAGTATCAAGTTCGCAACGTCAGACTCATACGATGATAATGACAATGATGAAGACATATTTAAAATATGTAAAATGGGAATTTGGTGTAAAAAGAATTATAAAATTTTGGATATATTTATAGTGGTGTGTGGTAGTGGTGTGTGGTTGAAATAAAATATTATTATATTAATTTAAACGATATTTTCACCATTGCTAAAAGGTCACTTTTGATTGCTCATTCCTCACGCTTGTTGGTCAGCTAACATCGTCACTAAAACCTCTTAACTTTGATAGGGAACTGTGTGTCATGCCCTAGACTCCTAAAGTGCCGTAAAACATAGTAAAAACTTTTAGTGTACATGTATTTCTAATATCTATTTTCACAATTCATATTATTTAAATTTATCAGAATTTAGGATTTAATTTTTTAGTTTGGATAGGTTATCGTATTCATTTTCATAAACTCCTAATTCTATCGATTAATGTGATCAATATTGTGTGAGATTTGCAGCTTAATTCACCTTATTTAATTTGTTTATATTAAATCCGTAAATAATATTATTTTTTGTGAGAAAGCTTAATGAATATTAATTAGAGATTTTCAAAAACGGAAGTTTTCTTATGTCTTAAAACGTAATTTTAAATTAAGTATCAAAAACAGTTTAATATTTTTATTTACAAGGTGACTTGTCAATTTATAACCTTATAAAAATAACTTCTATTTTTTTTTTATTTTCATTCATTCTATTTTTCTTTAAAGGCGACGTGTCAAACTAAACTGTTTAAAATTCGCGCCATTTTTTATATTTGATTTGAAAACGCGGCAATGATAATTCTAAGTCCACAACGCCATATTCATGCGATGTCTTTTTATTTGGCTATCATTTCATGCGATCAACTCTAAAATTCCTACAGCTAGACCAACACAGCTCTAAAAAACTCTAATATGAAAAAGAATACACAAACCTTAAATATACGATTCATTGACATCTTTGTCAAAAATAACTAAATTATCAATGCGTGGATGATGTTTCCATCCTCTTAGTAAGTACAACATGATTTTGACACATTATAAAACAATACATAAAATCTATACCATATAATGGAGTTTAAATGCAATATATATTTTACACATATATAGAACAACACAAAGTTAATATATATTTATACCCCTTTCACACAACTCTTCTTCTTCACCGGAAACGATCATTTCTCCGGTTTCTCTCCGTCGTATCGCCGTCGTGTCACCGCCGGAGAGAGATCACCTGTGTTATGATAATATAAACAATGCAATAATCGAGGTTAGTTGTTAATTCGATTATAGGACCCACCATGATCTCGAACTTTGTTCTGTTGAGGTTTTAACAACTCAATTCGAGAGAATTTATAAGCACGAGATCGCTTCAATCTATGTTTAGGTAACCTTTAACACTGATTTGTGATTTTTCCCAATTTTCACGGTTTAAAACACTCTGACAAACCCTAGATTTCATTTAGGGTTTGTTGATTAGGTTATTAGTTCAGATTGTGGTTCTGATTTTAAACAATTGCCAGATTTTGATTTTTTGAGTTTTAGGGTTTAAATTGATCAAATTGTTATGTTTGTTAAAAATTTGTAGTTGTTTAATTTGGGATTTTAGGTTTGAAATTGAGGATATGAGACTCTGTGATTGGAGAATGGGTCATGTGATGAGATTTGCTTTGTTGCTGATGCTTTTGGCTTTAGGTATGCATTTTGTTGTTAATTTGTAGCTACTATTAACAAAGTTTTAATCTTGTTTGAAAAATATTATTGTATCAAAAACATTGTTATTGTTAATCATAATTGTTCCATTGATACTCTGTTTTTTTGCGCAGTTTACCCGTCTACTGATGCACAAGACTTTGAGCATTGCAAAAACTCGATAAAGCAATGGGCTTCTACATCGCTGCAATCAGATACCAAAGACGGTCACATTTTAAAAGATTTGTTGTTTTTTCTTCATGTTCCGAGAACAGGAGGACGGACGTATTTTCATTGTTTTCTTAAGAAACTGTATTCTGGTGATTTAGAATGCCCGCGGTCTTATGATAAATTGCGGTTTGATCCACAGTAAGTTTTATAGTTTTAAAAGTTATCTGTTTTTTCGACTGTTAGGTTCATATTTTCTTGTTTTTATAATGATTTGTGTTTTTGTCTAGGAGACCTGATTGCAGGCTTATGGCAACTCATGATGATTATAGCTTGATGTCAAAGCTTCCCGGAGAACAAACTTCAGTGGTAACGATTCTTCGGGACCCGGTTGAGCGTGTTTTTAGTACTTATGAGTTTTCAATAGAGGTAGCAGCTAGGTTTTTGGTGCACCCTAATTTGACTTCAGTCATAAAAATGTCAAATCGTATAAGGTCAAAGAATGGTGGAATAAGTACACTTGAGATCTGGCCATGGAAGTATCTGGTTCCTTGGATGAGGGAGGATCTATTCTCTCGGGTAGAAGTTCTTTCAAATTATATATCGATTTATGTTAATATATTGTGTTATCGATTTTGTTCCATCTGATGCAGCTGATGAATCTGTTTACTTTTGATGTCATGAACAGCGAGATGCAAGAAGGAGAAAGGGCTCACCTTACTTTTATGGAAACGATTCATATGATATGGAGGGTGTTGCTATGCCATTACATGATTACATTCACCACCCTACCGCTCTTGATATTGTCCACAATGGTGCCACTTTCCAGGTATAAACCTTTATGAACAAATTGACAAGAAAAGTATATGATTGCAAACAATTTTTTTTCTCTTTTTGGTTATAGCTAAGATTTATTGGTTTAGGTTGCAGGTTTGACGAACAATTCTAATCTTCATGGGGCACATGAACTGCGCCAATGTGTAATAACACATCCGATTCTTGGAAAATACGTGCTTGAAGTTGCAAAGGTGTTATATGCTGCCTGGAAATAACTGATTTTGTTTCACTATTATTGATTTTTGCCCTTCGTAATAATGGTTTCCTGCAGAAAAGGTTGGATGATATGCTCTATGTTGGAATAACAGAGGACCATAGGGAATCTGCCACTATGTTTGCAAATGTGGTTGGTGCACAAGTTATCTCTCAGTTAATGGCATCAACTGTTAATAACAACAATACAACCGGTAGATGTTTATATTTTTATTCTCTTAAATACGACTTCAAGAAATTATTATTCTATAATTGTTGTGTTATTATTATTATATGTTGCTATTTATAATTCTTATTGTATCCTAAGACGTGTTTATTTTTCTTAAGATATTAAATATGCTACTGTTTGTGATGCAGAACAGGGTCCTCCGTTTTCTGATTCGAGCATTGATGCAACTGATGATCCGGTAATAATTGGTGGTATTTCAATAAATATGAAGTTTATATGTATTATCTTCAAAGGTTGCAATAATGATGACTTGGATTGCATGAATAACAGGATAACAGTTCATCAACCGACGAAGCAAAAGGCGAAAATGTATGTCTTTTTATCACATTTCAGTCATAGTGATTCACAATGGTGACATTATGGGCATGTTGGGTAACGGGTAATTTTGTGCCATGGAATGGGTTTTGCTTTTGCAAACACTTTGTCCTAAATCTTTAACATCTTTTTTTACTAAGCGATTAATATTGTAAACATGATTTAGCTGACTTTCAACTTGTTTGATTCGTTTTATTTCAAGTTACATTAATGACATTGACAAACTCAGAGTTTTTATGTCCTCAATAGATGACTGTGGGGAAACTTATGGAAACCTATGAGACCTGTATCTCTTCACTAAGACTGTCCCAATCTCGAAGGCGTACCGCTTCTTTGAAAAAGATATCTCCAGCAAACTTTACAAAAGAGGTAAAAATAACTACATTTTCCCTCTATCCTTTTGACTTCTTTACTTCCTAAACTCAATATATGCTCTTTTTAAATACTAACAAAACCATATGATCATTATACTTAAACTGATAATATATTTGTACATATATTTTTTCTGCACAATATCATTACTAGGACCAAATAGGTAGCTGATCGATATGTTATGTATATATGACAAGTAACCAATTTGATTTAATTAATCTTCAGGCACGTAGACGTGTACCGGATAATGCAATCAAAGAAATCATTTCTCTGAACAATCTTGACATGGAACTCTACAAATATGCCAAACAAATTTTTCAAAAGAAGCACCAGAATCTGGAACAGAATTTGCATGGTTCTCTCAAAATTGTAAGTTCCCATTTTTTAGGGAAACTTATATTATTAGTATTTAAAGATCTGCGGATGTCCAATCTCTTGACCTAGTGGCAAAAATGTCAATAAAAATACATAGTTTTGGAGCAACTTATATTCGTGTTTAAAGATCTAAGCTCTTCTTTTTTGGAGAAACTTATATTAGAGTTTTTCAAAAGCAGCACCAATACTGGTCGGTTCTCAAGGAAATGGGCACAAGTATTTTGCATCATAATTTAGATGAAATTCTTGATCCATGTACTCGTGTTCATGTGATCATGTGAATATCACAATTAGTTAAAATTCAAACCGACGACGATCAAGATTCAAGACCAGGTTTTGACTATTTTTTATATATTAATTGCAGGAGAAGGATCACATGATGCTTACCAACATTACTCCAGCATGGACAGTTTATTTTTTCAGTTTCATTTTCTTGGTTCTCTTTGTTTGCTTCTTTAAAAGCGCTAAACGAAGAATATCTAAAATTAAGATATAAAAGTTTTGATTAAATGAAATTATATCGATGCGCACATACAGTTTTTGTTACCGGAACTACACCAATTTAGTGAAAGGAAAAAAAAATTTACAAAAGTAAAAAAAAAAGTCACAAAATGGATGTCAATCTTTTGAGTGATTTTGCGTGCTTATATTTGTTAGACTCATGTTGACTTTTCTCTTAAAGTTATTGCAACCAAGTGTTGTTGACCTTTAGTCTCACACTTTTTAGTTGACTTCATTCTCGAGTAGTTGAAACTGCGTGTTGATCTTCCTCCACCGGGGTGGATATGTGAATCTAGAAAAATCATGTTTGGATATGTGAATCCAGAAAAACCATGTTTGACTCTTGGTGTTAAAATGTGCGCCGCAAGCCCCATTGCTTATAACTTGTGACGGCTTGACCCGAGGATTGTACAAGTAAAAATTGGGTCCAAGTGACAACCCTTTTCGTCTTACCTTCTAATTACCATTGATCAAACATCTAAGTTTTTTCTCATTATTTTTAAGATTTAGACACTCTTTGTTTGGTCTTATTCATGTGTGTGGAAGACGAATCAAATAGAATGTAAAACAATGTTGATAGGTAAATTTGAATATTTAATTGAGGAAAAATTACGGAACTTCCAACTCTCAACCTCACGAAGAGACACCTTTATATCACCCAATATATTATTAGGCTACAAGGCATTTCACTATTTGGTGAAAAATACAAACTATGACTTAATATACACCCAATATACTGCTACAAGCATTTCAGTATTTGATGAAAAATAACTTATCATAATTTTAAATGCACTTGACTTATTCTTTCTTATTTTCCTGGAACTAAGCATTTTATTTATTTTTTTTAACTTCAGCGTCTTGTTACTGTATATTTTCTAATAACTAATATGTTACTTGTCAAAATTAATACCTAAATCCATTACTTTGCTCATACCTCTGGGACCATTTATGAAATTTACTTTTTCTTAACCGAAATTTGGATCAGTCACGGTCCACTGACCCACACAATCATCTTCATTTTTATATCATAAAGAAAACCCACATTATGAAAGACAACCCTATGTGTATATGTGTATATGTGTATCATAAAGAAAACCCACATTATGCTCATACCTATGGCCTTAAACAAATTTTATTTTATTTTATTAAGTTTTAGATATCCCGCTGATTAACTAGTTAGAGGATAATTGGTATATGTGTCTTTTAGCACATACACTATCCATACGGTAATTAGAAATTAATTTTTTTTTTTTGACAGTGAAACGAATAAAGTCCGGCTTCCCGGGGTAACCCAATAGCGAAAGACAACCCCAAACGCTCTGCAAACACAGACAGCGCTTCCAATTCGGGGGAAACCCACTAACCAGCCCGCCCGTAGGCACGACGACAAGCTAGTAGTAAAACCCGTTTGGCTTAGAGATCGAACTTGTGTTGCCACAAGTCTCCCTTCATTGCCCACATTTGCCCCTTCCAAAGTGGTGTTAGTGAGACCAGAACTTGAGTCTCTTTTGGAGAATCCAAGCCTCTTACCACTACATCACATTGAAAGTTGCTACTAATTATTAATTACTCCCACTTGTTGAGTTACCGTGAGGCGGTTTTACGCATTTGCCCTCGAACCATAACAAAATGATGAAAGTGAAAGCCATATGCAGTTTGTCCATGAATCATAAGCCACGTGGGACCCAAGTACCCGACCATGAATTTCGGACTCGCATGTGGTGGTCGGGCCCTACACAAAAATGTGCCAACCTATTTTCATTTCAAGTTTTCAACTATAGACTATAGTATTTGGTGTCGGTTTCCAGGTCTTACTTAATGCGATTTACTTTGACACGTGTCAGTATGACACCAACGTTCTGATTTTGTTAAACGCATTATAATGACGAGTGATGACATTAGCGTGTAATATATGCATCGCTTTTTGACTGTCACATTAACAGATGATGCTAGCACGATGAGTTTGTAACTTCATTACATGCGTTAAAATCTTGATAATAACATCGTTAGATATAAATAAATAAGTTACAAATAATTATACATGATGTGTTAATGGATAATGTAATAACATGCCTTTAAATAGTTACAAATAGTTATATTTTATCTAAAACATGGTTAAATAGATTAATTGATACGAGTAAATAGATTAGAGAACATAAAAAAACATATATAATCCTAAAAATTTGAATAAACTATAAGTCATATGTAATGGCTATACATACAATATGTCCTCCAAATATAAAAATTAGGTTTTTATAGGTAGTAATTTAAGTTGCAACCAGAAATAAATTTTATCAAATAAATTGTTATCTTCTTAAAAGTTTTAAAGTACAATAACTTATAAAAGAGTACGTTATCCTAAATAAACACTTTCTTGAAGTACACTACCTTTTTAAAAATATTTATTAGAAGGTATGTAACTTTTTTTTCCTTAAAAAAATATAATACACTAAGAAAGTGTTAATATTTAAACAAATAATAAGAACACTTCAGAGACATATTTTTTTTTATGGCGGTGGTGGTGATGACAATCAATGATACACCTATCTTATGAGGAGGTGGTCAATGCTTTAGAGTTTAGACATTAATTTCTATATAATGCTTTGAGCCCGTTGCGAAACCACGAGCTAGTTTAAACACAATAGTTAGGAAGGTTGGAACGCGTACCTAATTAAAGATGGGTTTATATGGTTGCACATGTAACCTAAACCGTTGGAGAATTCGTTACGTGCTCAAGAGTTTTTGATGGGCACTCCGGCCACCAAGAATTAGCGAGCTTGTGGCCTCTTCGTCGTTGTACTCCGAACACCTCTTAGTCTTTGAATTTCATAGATTATTTGAGTCAACAAAGTCCGTTAATGTTAGAATTTAGTTCTTAACGCCATCATCTCACACATAAATTGTTGTAGACTTTAAAACCATATATGTATCATAAATTCACACCTAATATTTAATTAACACATGTCAAAATTACCACTCCCGACACTTTTGTCACTTTCCATATAACTTTCCTATACAAACTCGTGTTAAAAATTTATATGTATAACTGCATAATGTCTCAATTCATTTGCCATATTATGAAACTAGTTTAACGTTCGTGTGTTACACGAGTAGTGATATGAAAACATAGAATTTTAAATAGGTTAGAAAATGGGTAATCAAATTTTAATTTTGTTTCGATTATGCCACTCAAACATTGTTTGGTTCAATTAGATAATTTTAAAAAGATGTCTTAATCCTGTGTAATTAACTTGTATAATAGGTAAATATTAGTTTTAACCTACACTCATTGAACAAAAAAACTACGAAATTTTCATAATTAACTTGTATAATGTGTAATTAACTTTAAAAATATGTCTTAATTATGCCACTCAAAATAAATGTTACCAAACTTTTTAAAAATTGAAAAAAAAAAGTGACAAATTTTTTACAAATTGCAGAAAATTTAAAAAATTTGCAAAAAACTACTAATAAACTTAGAATTTTTTCAAAAGTTAGTAAGAATATTTAGTTGATGGCAGGAAAAAAAACACAAAACGGATCCAAAATTCATCTAAAAATCAATGTATACCTATAGACAAGTTAATTACCTAGGAGTGGAACATCTTTTAAACTTAAGTTATCCAATATCAACATAGTTTGAGTGACTTAACTGGAACAAAATATAAAGTTCGTTATATTTCTATGTGATTTTCCCGTAGAAAAAGAAATATTTGAAAATAACTTGCATATTATTATATTAAATAAAGGTTTCCTAAAGCTTGACAAACTCTCATTTCATTAAGAGTATGAGACTCTTGAATCCTATTCGGGTCAAATACCACCCGTAAATTTTTTTTTTCTAATAATTAAGTTTATCTTTTTATATATTTATCTACCTAGTTTATAACTAATCATATAAGTGTTAATGATATTTATCTTTTAATATATCTATCTATTTAGTTTATAACTAATTATATTTATCTCTAATTTAAATTTTAAAATATTCCATCATCTGTATTAACCAGTGGTTACATATTAATATAATCTTTATGGTATTCATATTACATGTGTTTTTAAAATATATATATATATATATATATATAATTTAAAGTGTTTTTTACCTAAACTTGTATGTTACACGAAACACTAACCCGGTAAAACATTAAAAATCATCTTCTTTGGACAATAGAAATACTTATATTTGGCAAGAATCACGTCAAGACATGGCTTAACAATGTAGATGCATTGATAAGAAAACATTACATTTTGCAATGTTAATATTTTTGAACAATTGAATGCAATTTGTTTTTAACTAACATTATGAAAAATCAATAATTAAAAAAATAAATAAATTCAAAAAGTAATATGATTTTTATATTTTCAAACTATATATTTTTTGCAATAATTTCATTTGATTATCTTGTTAAATTTGAATTAATTCTAAAATATTAACTATGGAATAAAAATCTTCATCTAATAAAAATGTTATCAACATTTTAAACGGAAAAACGATTATCTAAGTGTCTCCAATGAATGACAAGTCTTCTCTAAAACATTGTTATATTAGAAGGTATAGATATTAGCTTTGTAACCTCCCAAGGCAATTTAAATAGCTATAATTTACAGGAGTTTATTTGATCGGTTAACACTAATTTAAAACTCATATAATTAACAATTTCACCAATTTAACAATTTGGTTGGTTTAAAGATTGTTTAACCATTTTCATCAAATTCCCATATTCACATTCCACACTTGAATGATCTCTTCATATTATTAACATGGTGATTATGATTGTTTATTATCATATTTAACCTTGCGACTCGATCAAGATTTCAAAACATCCATATATATTTGATCAATTCTTAAAAATTGTTCAAATTACAAACATGCATTGCACAACAACTATGAGTTATAGATACAAACTTACTAAGCATCTTTTAGAATTACTTATAGTTTCTATAAAAATATAATTACTAATTATCTATACCGTCAAAATTCGAAATAAAGTACAACAAACAAAATAAGTTAAATTAAATAATAGCTAATTGGGTTAGTGGTCCATTAATTATCTAGTCCAGCACTCAAGTTGGAGATATTTCTTCTTTAAAAGTCAAGGTTGTTAATTACTGTTAAAAAAAAAGTTAAAATGATAGATTTTAGATGATATGATATTCAATTACTTTCTTGTTTAATATATAGAAACATTTTAGCGGTAAAGTTTTGTATCTATTAGAGATGAGAAAAAATATAATACCTTTTTTAATGTGTTAAATAAATTTTTTTATAAACATATTGATATGATTAAAATAAGAAAATAGTATAAACATATTCATACGAGTTGAATGATTTGATGGTGACGAAGTTGTGGTGTTGGGGGGACAAATATAAGACATGATAGCTTACATTTTTTTCTTTTTCATTTAATAGTATGTACGGGGTAATATCATTTAAAGCATTTTTTCATCTTAGATGATCGAATGTTAAAATTAGTAAGCTTGTTTAAAAATCTTCCTTTCTTTTTATTAAAGTGACTTCGATATGTATTTTTCTAAGCCAATTTAGTACATAAATGTGAATTCTATATTTTTTTCTATAAGCAATTTGATTAACTATTTGTGATTGCTAGTTGCTAATAGACCTGAGTGAAACAGTACGTAGTTGCATGTTATGTTTGATAGTTGATATCATACTTAATCAATTTCATCAGTGAAATTACAAATGTGAATCATTGAACCAATTTAATTAGTGTGTGTATACCACAAAATTCGTTAAAATTTATATATTATTATATATTTTGTTTTGTATATTGTTACGGTATCAAGAAAATGTAGTTGATGTACTTTATTCTTTTAAGAGTCAACTACATGCATGGTCTTATAATTGCACTTTTTGGTCTCAATTCTTCAAACTTTCATCCACAGTCCCAAACTTATTCATGATGAATTTAGTTTTTTTCCATTAAATGATCACGTTACCCTATAGTTAAAAAAATGGGTAACTTTGTAAAAAAATTCTAACTTTTTTAAATTTAATTACCACCCCAACCCACCACCACTACGACAGACACACTTCTTCAATAATCTAACGTGTTTTTGTCTACGTTTCTTATACCCTAGTTTACAACTTCTGTCGGGTAATTTGTATGGTTCATTTGTTGATGTACATTGCCAAAAAAAATTAGGCCAAGGACGGTCAAATCCTTACTGTGCATTAGATATTATGCCACTGTATAATTTATGCACATGCACCTCTTTAATTTGACACTCTAATAGTCTAATAACTGAAAATATGTCAATTCTCCTTTTAATTGATAAACCATAGGATTTTGATGAAATTCCATAGTTAACTTTTTTGTTTTAGACTTTTGCCACAATATCCTTGTTAATTTACACTTTTAGCCCATCTCAAAATTGTTATTTGCAATGCTTGGGATGGAGCAAGGAGAAGAGAAGAACGAAAACAAAATCCAATGGGTCGCTTAGAGATGGATGGGGGAGTGGTTCGACGGTGGTGGCAATTTGGTCGGGTAGATTAGATGGTTGTAGGCGGCGATGATAGTTGGTGTTGGTGTGGTGTCGTGGGTAGACGACGTTAACGGATGTGCAACTTCAATGGTATCTATTGAAAACTCATATAAGCAGTCTATATTTTCTGCGTTTTAGATAACAATTGATGTGACTGTCGGAGACTATGTTTAACAAATGCGAAACCGGACATGAAGAGCTAAGCAGAAACATAAAGGGCTCGCGCAACGTGCGAGCCGACGACTACTACTAGTTTATTTAAAAAAGAGTAAGCTGCAGTTTTAATCCCTATGTTTTGATATTATTAACAATTTCAGTCCTATCTTAATATTTTTTGTCCCTGTGATTTTATTTTATAACAAAAATTAGTGGTCCCAAACACTAATTTCATCCAATTTTTCCGTTAAATCTCGCCCATGAGCTCCGTATCTGAGGGGTAAAAATGTCATTTTTCTTCCTCTTTTAATTTATTAAGGTCATCATGTAGCTTAACCTTTTTTTATTCAAACGCATGTCAAAAAAGTGGTAGAAATGACCTTCGCATGTGGGGAGACTTAACGGAAAATTTTATGGAGTTAGTGTTCGGGAATATATATGTTAGAAAATAAAATTACAAGGACCAAAACTGTTAAGAAATGACTGAAACTATTAATGATATCAAAACATAGGGACCAAAAACTACAGTTTACTCCTTTGAACAATTCTTATTTTAATCAACTAGATAGTTAGGGAGTGAGGGATGGTAGGAAGAAGAAAATGGTGTTGAAAATATACAAGCCACATGTCGGCACGCAGTTGAGAGATTGTAAAGATAAGAGCGACAGAGAAAGAACGATTGAAAAAGGATGTAAGGTCAGGTTAAGATCGAAGGGGGCCGCAAATCGAGAGCGAGCTCAAAACTCGAGCTCATTTAGGCTCGTGCTTAGCTCATTTAGTTTAAAATTAAAGGTCAATCTCAAACTCAATTTTGTTTAGAGTTTAATGTCCAAGGCTCAAGCTTGACGCATGGGAAGTTTTCTATGCTTGGCTTGACTCATGTCGTATAGTTTGTTTTTCAGTTATTTAATTGTACTTTTTATTTCATTTATAGTGTTATTAATATATTTATAGTTTTATTTCATGAGTCTATCTGAGCTCGGTGTATGAAGCTCATGTAGCTTGCTTATAAGACGATCTTATTTATAGGCCGGAGCTTGTTTAAGCTCAGTTTGATTCAAACTTTTAACAAGTTTGTCTCGAATAGATTACGACATTTTTATGCTTTCACATGCGTAGATTTTGTTAGCATGGATTTTGTTTATGCCATGGATTTTCCCCATTGCCGACAATGTTAATTTCAAGTAAGGGGTGAATGAATAAAGAGGAGAACGTGGTGGGGTGAGTTTAGCTTCATTATTTGAATTCTTATTTAATTTTTATTCTAATGTGTCAAATAAATATTAACTAGATATAAAGAGCGGCTTCTATGATGCGGCGGATGGGTGATATATGATTACGTTACACGTATTCATTAAAAAAGATTTTATGTCTATCGTGTTATGATGTAGAGTTGTAATGCTTGACATTAAAAGCCGGAGATATATATATGTCGAAAATTATGACTAATGGGTCGAATAAATATTAACTAGATACAAAGACTGGGTCACGTGATGTGGTGGTTGGGTCTCGCGTATGCCACCACGTCACAAGTGTTCATTATAAAGGTTTCATGTCTATCACATTACAATGTAAAGTCGTAATGCGTCACATATTAAAAGATAGATATATATGTCAAAATGATGACTAACTCAAACTCGCAAATATGTCAAGGTAGAATAAGAGATCAAAGTCGTAAATATGTCAAAATTAAATTGAGGGTCAAAAGTGTAAAATTAACTAAAAATAAAATATAAAATTAAGATGAGGTGTAAATTATAATTTTAAAGGTCGATCAGTGCCCAACCTTTAAAATTAGAATCGTATAAATATAGCATACAACATTTAACAAAAGTTTTTAACAACAATCATCACATGATTAAAAGTGTGTAGTTTTAACGAAAACCTATACTACATACGCATTTTATTTTTATCTTTATCTTGTTTTCTAGGATTAATGTCAAAATGGTACGAAATGACGTAATCTACTTTTACCTATAATTTATTTTTCTTTATACTATGTCAAAATCAAATTCTAAAGACACGTGAAAATGCACGTCTAGAATAAAAGGCATGCAAACTCGTCAAGAAGAGACCACAAAGCTTCTAAAAGATATTTAGTTAAGAAGACCACAAAGCTTTTAAAACATATATAGTTACAATGACAAAGGATCACAAAAAACATCTTACGATAAACTAAAATACGTAAGTTATTCCATCAATTAAAATAAATATATCAACATCATGTAACAAACTAAAGAGAAACAAACTCGTACTTAAAAGCTTTATGAGTTTATCAATGTAGATAGTTCCTTCTTTTATTAATTATAACATTTTTAACTTTAGTTTATTTGAATATCGATTTTTTGTTTGAGTTTTTTAGTTTTCTTTGTGATTAAGTTATATTTCACTTTAAAAGATTTTGTAGTTAACATTTTTCTAGTATGCCCGACAAAAATGCCACAAAATATTACTATTTATTTGTTAATTTCTAAAAAAAAAATTCAAAAAACCCAAACAAACATTTTATTTCAAATTTATGTACTTTTAGCAAACAAACATATTTCCAACTGTACTTTAATAGTGTACGCTTAAAAACCAAAAAACAAATTTCAATCAGGTACAGTACGGCCCACCATATGTTCCCATGCACCATCATCCCTATTTACTTCATCATCATCATCTTCATCATTTCATTTTCCCCCTTTTTCCCCAAAACCTAAAAATTTCACTTCCTCCATTTTCACACACATATCTTCACACATTATCTCCTTTTTCCCCAAAACCTAAAAATTTCATTTCTTCAACTGTAACCTTTTAACAACTTCAATGGCGTAAATCAGTTTAAACTTAAACAGTTATTCAATCATGGCGTCTAAGGTGCGTTTTAATTCTTCCGATTGTATCTATTGTTTTGATTTCGTCATTTTTGTTACTGTTTACTTCATTTTCTCTTCAAAGTTTACTAATTTAGGGTTTCATTTCATCGTTTTTTAGTTTCGTTACGGCGTCCTTTTTTGTACTGTATCATCGTCGTTTTTGTTGTTACGACGCCGTTTTGGTGTCTTGAATAGGAAATTTGTTCGTTTACTTTTTTAATTTTTTTAGGGTTTATCCAAATTCAAATTTCCCCTAATAAAAAGGAAAAAGACTCGGAATGTATCTTTAATTCTATACATACATTATTACTATTATTAAACACATTAATTGAAAAAGATTTTGTGCCGACAATAATATCCTTCGTGATTAAGAATCATAATCTTGGTTTATTTTGCTTAATTAATTAATTAATAATAATTTTTATTTGATTTTGTTGGTGTGGTTATGTTAAAGTGTTGATTTTTTTTAACAATTTAAAAACCCTAATCTTGATTTAATTAAGTTAATGATATGTTTACCTAATTATCAGTAAGATAAACATTAGAGAGATAACACGTTTTTGTTTTTATTATTATCCCATGATGTTCTCTATATAAGTTGGTGTTAAACCCACCCTTTGACAAAGCATGCTTACAGGATGCAAAAAGTTTTCATCTTTTTGATCTTTTTATGTTGTATTGTTGTTCAGGGGAAGAGTATGTGTGTTATGATGAATGGATATGATCATGTGTTGTATGAGGATGATGATGATGAGTATTTGGGTGGATTGATTCATAATATCTTGGATTTTCCTGTTGAGAGTTTGGATGAAGATGGTCTTACTGAAGATTGGGCTTCTAAGCTTGGTCCTATTCCGTCTGAGGTGTTTCGGGAGATGCTGCCGCCAGTCGGGATTGGTAATATGGATGGAGATGGAAGCCGAAGCGTTTCTGTGGATGAATGTGGTAGTTGTGTAAGTGTTCATTACAGTGTGTTTGTGTTGGGTTGATTGAATGAATGAATGAACTGTTGAACCTGAACTTGAACATGAACATGATGTTTTGAGACTTAAAATCATGTAACTCGAACGTGACTGTTTTATCCATTTATGTAAACTAGTTAATATGGTTGCTGGGTTATAGGGGCTGTAATCAAGTTGTAAGCTTGTTAAAGGAGTTAAGCTGTAAGGATGTTAAACATGTTGGAGGTTATAAACAGGTTGTAATCAAGTTGTAAGTGTGGTAAACGAGTATAAACATATTGTAAAGCGGTTAAACAGATTGGAGGGTTGTAATAAATGGGTTAAACGAGTTGGGGTGTATTGAAATTGTTTGATTAAATGCGTCTTAAGGGGTGACCCGTTTGATTAAACGAGTTAAACATGTCAACCCAAACATGATGAATATGAAGCGAACTACTTATTATACTTCTTATATTCTTATATTTATACTTAATGGGAGCTCTCTTTTTGCAGAATGTAGCATCTTGTGCGGCTGAACTCAAACCTGTTATTCAGAAAGAAGTTTTGAAATTTCAACCAAAACCGCAACAACAGCCAACATTTTCACACGAAAAGAAGCTGCATCGACTTCCTAAATCCTTTGAAGCACCTAGCCCTGATTCAGTTCTTGAACGTCGTGCTTCTAGCTCATCTCAAAAGACCTCTTTTGGAACCGAGATAGCCATTCCAGTAAGGACCCGAACCAAGCGGTCTCGTTCACATTTACAGTTAGGTTTGGCCGCAAGCTCGTGGTTAAGGTCAATCCAACAGCTTCCAATGCAAACGGTGAAGAAAAAGAGAAGAAAACTTCGACAGCATGATGATGTTAATGAAGTCAAGAAATGCAGCCATTGTGAGATAACCAAAACCCCACAATGGAGGGAAGGCCCAATGGGCCCGAAAACGCTCTGTAACGCGTGTGGGGTCCGGTACAGATCTGGACGGTTGTACCCGGAGTACCGCCCTGCTGCAAGCCCGACGTTTGTAGCGTCTTTGCATTCTAACTCTCATAGGAAAGTTGTGGAGATGAGACAGAAGGGGGCAGCCAAGGTTGATAATTATGTGGTGAAGAAACCTTTGAGCTCAAATGTTGAGATTGAACACTCTAGGCTTTGTTCATGAATCACTCTCTCCTTATTTTGTGGTGTTAGACTTGGTAGTTTAGGGCATTGTTATGATTTCATTTAAGTAGGTTTTTTATTTTGATTTGATCATTTTCTAAATTCAGAATGTTAAAAGAATGGGTCAACATCATGGGTTGTTTGACCCATGGCCTTTTATAAAGCATCCATTAGCATAAAGCCATAAAGTGTGGGTCATTTTTTGCTTTTTTGAAGGATGAATGACACCTTGCATAAAAACTTTCCCTTGCCAAATAGCCAAATAGGTAGATATCTTTGAGACTTTTGAGGGTCATGTCTTGTTTCTTCTTGGTTCTTTTAACATCAAATAACTAGATTTTGTAAAGCTTTTTATCTAAGAATAAGAATGAGGTTTAATTAGAAAGTCTAATAAGAAATTTGGATCATTAGATCTAATATTAAATAAAGATTAATAGTTTATAAACACAAAGTGACATAATGATAAATAGTTAAAACTTTAATGGTAGATCAAAGATATATTAATCTGTCTCATTTTTAAATTCTGACCCTCTTTTTTAAATGTACATAACTTTTATATACGACAATATTTTTTAATAAAAGCTACACAAAAAATTGGTGTTTTTTTTATTTTTAAAATACATATAGTGTTTATTTATAAAAAACAATTTTTTTTTAATTTTCAGCTCATTGTATGATATTCGTCAAGTTATTGTGTTATATTTTTAGCTCATTGCGTTATATTCGTCAAGTCACTGTGTTATATTTGTCAGGTAATTGTGTTATATTCGTCAGGTCATTGTGTTATATTCGTCAGGTTATTATGTTATATTCGTCAGGACATTGTTATATTCGTCAGGTCATTGTGTTATATGCATTTGGTTTTTGTGTTATATTTCTCTGATCATTGTGTCATATTCATCAGGTCATTGTGTTATATCCATTTTTCAACTCATTGTGTTATTTGTCAGGCCATTGTGATAATCGTCAGGTCATTGTGTTATTTCATATCATTGTGTTATTTCATATCATTGTGTTATTTTATCAGGTTATTGTGTTATAACACAATGACTTGACAATAGCACAATGACCTAAAGAAATACCATAATGACTTGACAAATCACACAATAAGCTGCACAACTTGAAAAGACATTACCAATTTTACCCTTAATTCTAACTAGGTGGAGACGATCTCTCGCGCATTGCGCGAGAGGTGTATATACAAAAGAAGCCAATTTGTATTAATTAAAAAAACATATATATAACAAAAGACACATGTAAACCACTAAAATAAAAATGACTGCGCAAAAACGTGACTTGAACCCGGGGAAACAACAATTGCAATAACAACACGAACTACAACAACAAATCAAAATCACAAAACAACTCTAATATACAAAAAATATTACACCAAAC
>JAOYNQ010000001.1:6405680-6431960 GCA_026259685.1 Tagetes patula
CTAATTTTTCCACCATTCATCACTTCTCACTTGATTACTTAGCAAAAGTAGTTAATTTATTTATATATTTCCATTTTGTACTCATGACCATCCAAATCATCAACTATATTGATGGTTTTGTGCAATGGTGAAACACTTAAGGTTACAATACCATAATGTTTGACTATATATGACAATATAAATAAATATATATTACTATCTGTGCATTAAACTGAGTTTTCAAGCATGTATGGGCTACTAACTGTGCATTAAACTGAGTTCTAACCATAATATAACCCAATCCATTGTTAAATATTATGTGTCTCATATAGGCTACTAACTGTGCATTAAACTGAGTTTTCAAGCCTGTATGGGGGTCGAGGGTTAAATTTTATGGGGGTCGATCGAGAATTTAACATATAAAAACTAAAAAAAAATATTTCGCAGGGGGAGCGGGCGCCCCCCACCCCACCAAAGTGGGTACGCCCCTGCTTGTGGCCAAACTTATAATTCACAAACTTATCTATTCATTACACTTCTCTATTATATATAGTATAATATAATTTTAAGAAAGTACCACATGTCATTATCTTATGACTTCTTATCTTAAACTTACTAGGAAAATTAGACTTTCTAATATGACTCCACTCATTTATTTAAACGCGTTAAACTATAAAAAAAATTTATCACTCGCTGTCAAGACGTATCGTTATTGGTATTTAAAGCAAACCTTTCATTTTGAACTCATAATCATCCGCTTCACACCACACAACTCATAAATAAATTCAAAAGTAAAGAACAATATATGAAGTTAATATAGAAGTGACTACAGAAGGTAATTTTGAGTGAATTAGATTGAAGTCTTATAATAACAAGAACAAAGATTTGGATATGTAGATTTTAATAACAAAGAAAAAAAAATGAATTGCTAAATCTTATTCACATCCAGATTGAAGATAAAGATATATCGTATTTACACTTGAGATAACTCCTAAACTATTATAATTTCTGCGCTACATTATGTTTACTTCATAACAAGCTAGACGCAATATTTTTTTCTTATCTACATTAACGTGACACATATATAATCACAAACACATCCCTTCACATGTTAATATTACTAACATAACATGTATAATAAAATCATAACACACCGCATCTCAAGCGGCAGCATGGTTTAAAATCTAGTTTTTGATCAAAGTGTGCTCACCAATTAAAAATTTCTCCAAAAATACAAGTAAAATCTAGCAAAGTGCATACAATAAGTCAATAACGACCAGAAGAAAAACTAAAAATATAAATTGTTACAAAGGAAGGAATTAAACCTCCCAATAATCTGTCAAATGTATAATTAGAAACAAGACCCTGAACAACAATAACACGTAAAAATAATAATAAAATAAAATATAGTCAACATCTCAAACAAGACCTACACAACTATGTCCATTTCAACAAAATTATACTTCACTTCACTGTACATCCATTTAATACAAAAACATCACACCCTTGTTCATTCGGAAACCGCAATCTCCTGATCAACCCGCCAATAATTATTGTCGTTATACTCCTTGGCCTCATTATCGTTCTCTTTTTCACCTCCGGTAGGTGGTGTTACCTTTCTTTTTAGGGCTCCTGCTTCCCCCACAATTCCCTCTTTTAGGGCTTTGTCCATCGCCTTTTCTGACCCTTCTGGTTCCACCCCCACAAACTCCACGTCTTCTTCAAACATTGAAGGGACGGTATCCGCATTTTGGGTTGACCCGTTTGGTAGAGATGGGCTTGGCTCAACTGGTGTCTCCATGTCAAGATTAGGGGTGCTGTCATAATCTTCAAACGGGTTGACTCCTGACCCAACAATGGGTGGTTCGTTCCATCTGACCCATTCGGGCATGGGTCGGTCTGCAAACAGGTCTTCATTGTCTGTTGACTCAAATCTGAAAAAGTCAGCATCTGGTGTATTTGTTTTCTCGTAGTCTTCACTGAACGGGTTTGGGCTTCGGTTAGGGTTAGAATTGGAATTTTTGCTCTCAGTAAATTCTTCATCCAAGCCAACTACCACATCATCATCATCTTTGCCAGTGGAAGATTCATTTAAGTTGATCTCATCCATGATTTCAGATGGAGAGGTGGCGGTCATTGGTGCATCCCCTATTTTATCGTCTTGGAACGCAAACCAATTTGAATTTGTAAACAAACTGCTGAGCATCGAATTACAGAAATAAGTGAGCTTCAAACTGTAAAGATTCTAACTCTACAAAAGTTTCATGTTTAGCTATAAATAATTATTGTCCTGTTACAAAAAATAACACACTTTAAGCTTTCTAGGCTAACGCATCGGATATGTTAAAAGATGATTAAAATAATGACCCGTATGGACTCTTTATGGTTAAATGAATTGCAATTTGAAACGCACCTGCCTTGGTCGTCACCCAACCTCAGGGATGATATGACCACTTCAGCAGAGTCATCATCTAAGTAACCCTCCTGCATTTTAATATTAAGTTACATAATTATCAGTATCTCAACCGTGTAATAACCAGATGGCAATTAATATTATTATTGTGACAATTTAGCTTTTGTAACCTTAACTGATGCTAGTTACTTATATCAATCTAAAACGATGAACAAAAAAGCGGTTGAAGGTCAACCAACCCGACCCATTAGAAACTATTACACATCCTGATCTAACCAACGAACTCTATGTAAGAACTCCCTAAATCAACACGGGACTGAATTCATTAAAATAAAAAATATCACCTCATCGCCTTGACCAAGAGTTTCACGTCCCTGCAATCAGAAAAAGAAGCCCCATTACATAAGTACCTTTTATAAAAATGTATAAAAGGATTATAAACATGAACACTTATAAAAGAGACCTTTGACATACCTCTGCACTTTCCTCATTATCATAAACATTGTATCTAAATGCTTGGCTTAGATTATTTGCTAGAGCAGCAACATCATAATCTCTATCATGATTAATATCATCTTCATCACTATCCCTATTCCTATCATGGATTGAAGTTGGTCGACTGAAAACATAAACATAGAAGCAAAAAAACTATTAGCACCTTCAAATTAAATAGCAAGTATTATGTAGTAAAATTAGTCAGGTTTTATTAAGACAGGGGAAGACATAAAATCCAATAAATTAAGCTAAAAGCGTTATGTAGTAAATTAAGTCAGATTTTATTAAGAAAAAGTAAGACATATAAGCGAATAATCTATGCTAAAACTTTTATTGGAAAGACAAAAATAATTGTTTCACAGTAATCATACAGGCATATCAGTTTACACAGATATTTTAAGCCTAATTTTTTAAAAAATGGTAACATACCCACAGACCCATCGGTACACATTTTCAACCATATTCCTCTCCTGAAGAGCTGTAGCCTGCCATTCGTTCCAGTCGCTATTTTCCTAAATTGCAAAAAAAAAAGTTTCTAATTACAAGCATGCTTAAGAAAAACATTATGTATGCATATAGTGGACTGTTCAATAGAGAGCAGACTTTAACTGTGAGAACCACATAAGCATGTTTACCTAGTGCTTTATATGTGATGCATAAGGCATAACCGCCTCTCTTGCTCTCTCACACTATATCTAGCCGGCACTACGTACAATTGCTTATGTGGTTCTGTACTTAAAAATGGTTCTTTATTGCATGCACCCCTATACACATATATCCTACAGGTGTAATATATAAAAGCATTTGTACAGAAATGACTCCTGCATGAGCTTCTACAAGATAACAGAACCAGTCTATAAGACGTTAAGTTAAAAATAATACAGAACATACAACTTCCAGTCTTCATGAATACCATAATAAAAGACTTTAACATGACATAATAGAGAAGAAAAATTCAGCATGATTCTTATAAACAAAACATCAATAATCTAAGAATTTGTATTAACTCTTGTAAGTAGTGACAAACTTTCAGCATAAATCTTGCACGCAGACATTAACAGAAAAGTTGGTTCCAATAAATTATAATGAAGAAAAAGAAATTGTGTTTATTCAAAAATTAAATAACTAACACACCTGAATATGTATCTGAATGCGACTATCAGTATTCGTCAACTGCATGATTTTATTGGCGATGCGTGTGATATGTCCAAGGTTGCCAAGTCGGGGTGCCTTTCTTCCAGCAGCCAGTAATGTAGGCTGCAGAAATAACAACAATTACTAAAAATCCCTTTATTTAACATAAAAAGAAAACATATAGAATTAAAGGAAAAACACTACTAAAAGAGAAAAGCACTATACAATACCATGGAAATTTTCAATGATAACACCTGATTGTTTGGGTAGTAATACCCAAATTAAATATTACTATAGCAACACATAAAAAAAAGGTTGCGTTTGACATTTCAGCTTTTTAAGTCCTTCCACATTCTTACCGCATCCAAAATTATATAAAGAAAAATCAAGTCCTTGATAATATATTATTCCAAAAGCTTATCTTAAATATTGAAAAAAAGATTTCATAATAGGATCAAATGGAAAGTAATAGTTGGTAAAAAGCCGCAACTAGATTTTGACCAGAAATAAGTTGCTAATACTTGACGACTTAACTTGAAGGCCTACTTGTAACATTAAATTGATTACACTAGCTTCCACTAATTATTCTTGTTATCTAGATAAAGTGAAGCATTTACCTGATTAAGTTCTCCAGAAAGGGAGGGGTTATTGTCTGTTTGAAGAATCTTGGTCAACAGGTCGCAACCTTGAAAAAGGTGATCAATGATGGTATTGTTTGTGCTTTCAAGGCAGGAAAATATTATACTCTCAATGTGATGATGCAAGGCACTATTATATGGGTACCTTCATCAGTTAAAAATACAAGGAACCGTTAGAATGCATCAAATAAATTTTAGTTCAATCATGGTTGGCCATTTAATTTTGACTAGCATAGCTACTTTTATTGCCAGAATATCATAGTAGGTGTATTAACAGTGTCTTACTCAAAGAAAAGATCAATAACTCTTTGTATAGTTCCAGAGCTGATTAACTCCTTCTCTGCAATTTCATTCCCAGTTTTTAATAAAACTGCAATGAACTCCACGATCTGCAAGCAGATAGTATCATATCAGAAGCACATCGCAAGATAAAGTAGCAATATAGACCCATTTATATACAGATTGGCTTGTTCAGGTTATTTTTCATCTCCAACCGGTTAAAAGTCGCCCAAAATTTACTTTTGATTCATACAATCCTCTAAATAAGTTAATTGAAAAATATATTATTGTTGAAACAATATAGTTCTTGTGATAGTATTTAACACATTACAACAAGTTACAACTTTTAAATATTAAGAGTTTCATGGCAATATGGCATGTTTCAACAATTCAATCTTGTACTGCTTTAGCCAAAATCCAAACATGCCATATTGCAAGAACAAAAGTATGCAACAAACAAAAGCAAAATACCGAGTACACTAACGGACTAACCTTCAAACGATGCTTCCCAAGAGGTGGCTTCAACTGGCCATATGTTGTTGGCAGGATTTTGTCATCTAGTGACACATTCAATAACATTAACAAGTCACCTGAAACATTAAACATGTCATCAAAAAACCAACACCACATTACCACAATATGCCTAATAAACCAATCTCAACTAGCGTAAGTGCGTAACTACCAGCAATAATGAATATTGTCTCATCCAAGATTGAGCACTAAAACTGAGAAATGAGTCTAACTGGTTCGTGAAAACTTTTGGGTAACTGCTGATTTCAAATATTGAATTCAGATGGTAACTTTAACATCCCTAGAGGTGGCTTCAACTCGCCATATGTTGTCGGCAGGATTTTGTCATCTAGTGACACATTCAATAACATTAACATTTCGGGTAACTGCTGGTTTCAAATATTGAATTCAGATGGCAACTTTTATATCCCTACTGTATCTTTTTTTCTTTTATATAACACTCAAGAAAACTGAGCATTGAAATACTACAGCAGCTACGATTATGTAAGACGAAATACTGCCAACATATGTACAAAACTCACCAAGTTTGGGTAACATTGCTCCTACAGTTTCCTGGTTGACTTTCACTGGTGCCTCGTACATGTGTTGGCCTCGAAAAGAATAGAAGGGAGGTGAAGGAACTGATCTTTTTGGATCCAACAAAGATATACAAACACACAATGAGCTAACAAGTCCAGACTTTGAATGTGAATCATCCAGCAAGTGACCAAAAATCCTTGAAACAAAACTGTTTAGAAAGAAAACAAAAAAATTTCACTCTCTAAAAAGTAATAAAAATAATAAGAGAGAAGTTACAGCAATATGAAACCGTACAAACCTTGGGGTAGAAAGTTTAGAAGCAAGTGGAGATGACACGTTTCTAGTTATAGTACATAAAGTTTCAGCTGCATTGGCATGTACTTCAGGAGTGCTCTGAAACAGTTCCAAAGAATAACAGTTAGAAAGCACAATTTATACACACGGACTAACTAAATATATAATCTACAATGCTGTACTCACTGATGGACTCAATTTATCCACAATCATTTCCAACAGGCTGCTATCTGTTAACCACTGCATCACATCCACAGTATCGGAATACATATGATCATCAGCACCAACAAGTCTTACCAAGACCTGTTTAGAAAGAAGGAAAAAAAACTAATCATTTATCATATAAGAGTATAAGGCATAGCTCAAGTTGATTTAAGTATAAACCTAATAATAAACTTTGGGTAGCCTTAATTGAAAATTCGCATTTACAGATATACTCACCTCCATAATTGATGTGATCCCAATCAAATCAACCAGCTGTTGAAAAACATATTGATGGACCTGTTGCCATGTAAAACAAAAATAAAATCTTCTGTATATTATCAATGTAATGGCAGAGAAGATTAAAACTTAGTAAAAATATGGTAATTAGACCCAGAAAAAATATGAA
This sequence comes from Tagetes patula, assembly GCA_026259685.1. NCBI lineage: Eukaryota > Viridiplantae > Streptophyta > Magnoliopsida > Asterales > Asteraceae > Tagetes > Tagetes patula. The sequence goes on from JAOYNQ010000001.1 coordinate 6,412,573, forward strand.
ATAAAAGCCGTAATATCAAGTGAAAATAGTTATTGAATGTATGGTTGGGTCTTTGTGAAGAATATTAGACATAACTTGAATCTGAATAAACCACCAGGCATAGAAAAAGCTACTCACTTGAACGTAATTCATAAGTGGAACCGTCTTCCGCATCATGAGACATATCACAACCTACAACACCGCATAAATTATTTAAAGCAGTGGTTCTGCCAGGTAGAAGAATAACAATAGGCAAAGAATGCATGTGTAATAGAGAGAGAGAGAGAAAGAAGCAATAACAGATAATAATAATAATAATAATAATAATAATAATAATAATAATAATTATAATAATAATAATAATAATAATAGTAATAATAATAACAACATTAGCATTAATAGGCAATGCAAGAAAGATCTAGCTTTAGATAACAGACCTTGCTAAAGTACCCAGCCAGCAAGGCACTATGAGAACGAGTTGGTTCCAGAAATGAGAAAAGTAAATTCATTAGCTGCAAATTTGGTTTTGAAAGAGGAAGATCATGTGAGCCTGAATGTAACAACAAATTTACGTAATAACTCATACTAAAGACAACTCAGAAATCAGAACACTATTGCACCTCCTCTTCTTCCACTAAAGTTTTGAAGATGACATCAATTTCGCATGTAAAGATCTCACAAGCAATGAAAGGGAACCTAAACATGTAAATTGTTATTAGATATATCAAATTTTGCTCCAAATGTTGTGTTTGACAAGAAAAAAGTTAATGAGAGAAAATAGTGTCTTGATGCTAAAAGTTTCTGCATGTGTTAAGAACCATTGTCATACTTGAAAATACGTTTGCTATCAGCATCCTCTTGAGGCTCCTCTATGATGTATCTCAGTAACTGCTCAACCTGAACTCTGTCTCGCAAGCTGAAAAACAAGCACTATCTAAGTATTCGCCACATAGATTTTTATCATTCAATTTGCAGTTTAATTTATGGAACTATTACAAAATTCACCTACAAAAAAATTGCAACTTTAGATGATAAACTACTAAGATAGAAGTTAAATTACAAGTTAATGAGACGAGTATTCAAAGATTTGCATTCTTGAATAATATCCTCCTCGTCCAAGAGCTCTTCCAATGTGAACTGCTCCTTGTCCAAAATGGATTCAATCTAAACATATGACAAACCAAATGTTAAAAGTGTAAACAGCATATAAAAAGACTGCAAGACGAACTAAAATGGGTATAACTGATTGCCCCATTGAGATTTGACCCTTGCATAATACACAAGATAAAACCCAAAAACTAGCCTTCTTAATTAAACAGTGAGATGTAAGCTTATTCAAAAGAGCCAGTGGGAAGTTGGATACAATACAAAATTTACTTGATTATCATGTAATATTTTCCACAAACTGTGGTCAAGCACAATAAAGATGCAACTTTCATTGTTTTAACCTCCATGAATCAACAGCAAAGAAACCCATGTTCAGCCCATGAATTCTAATGAGTTCATTACCATTTATGGCTATCTATATAGCTTATACACATATTAAATATCCATCATAGGTCCTTCATACTTCCCTTGGTGAATTGGTTCTCTCTCACATATGATACAGCTAAAGTAAATCCTTAAAAACTCGGTGTGCACACCACTTAAGTTGTATAACAAATCAACCATCATCACTAATACGCTTAGTTATACGAACAAAGCGGCTTATTCCTAATTCCGAGCCAATCACCTTAATTACAAGCTCAAAGAGTCCAACAATTCAACAACGACACATTTATTAGGAAGATTAACTAATCACCGCACTAGAAATGAACAGGATCCATTCCGTAAGAGAGAAAAAACAAAAAATTAAAAACAAATCAAACAAAAACATTCAACATTTACAATTGACAAACTTACCCATAGAATGTCACAAATTTGTACGCAGATAAACCAAATCAAGTTATTACAACTTGCTGGTGAAGAAGCAGATAGAACTGTAAGGTGCCGAAACATGTTGAATAGTTACTGGTACTAAAGTAATTATTGAAAACTCTGTGTTCACATCTAACTTAAGCTGAACAATCAATCAATCATCATCACTTATTACCCTTAATTACAAGCTCTAACAAGTCCGATAATTCAGCAACACATTTACCAGAACAATTACCACACTAGAATTAAACAAATAAATAGGATCCATTCTGTAAAAGAAAAAACACAAATTACAAACAATTCACACAAAAACAATCATCTATACTTACAGTTGAATTTACACATAGAATTTCATGAACGTATACGTAGACAAAACCAAATCATGTTATTACAACTTACTGGTGAAGAAGCACCGGATAAAGCTGTAAGGTACCAAAACATGTTGAATTGTGACTGGTACTAAAGTAAATCAATACAAACTCAGTGTTCAAATCTAACTTAAGCTGAACAACAAATCAATCATAACATCAGTTACACGCAAAATTAAACGAACCAAACAGGTATTTCACAAGTCAAATCACCTTAATTACAAGCTCCAACGAGTCCAATAACTCATCAACAACATACTTATTGCAAAAACTTCCAATTCAACACTAGAAACAAACAAATCAACAGGATCCCTTCCGCAAACACAAAATCAGAAACAAATCACACAAAACATTAAATACTCACGAGTTTTATGATTTCGTACGTAGATAAAACCAAATCATGTGATTGCAACTTACCGGTGAAGAAGAGGATAGAGCTGTAAGGTGCCAAAACATGTTGATTGTTGAATTGTAACTGGTTGTAGATCTGCAAACCCTAGACCTGTAGGATGAAGAACAGAAGCTCGAGATTGACGATTGGGCGATGAGATTGATGAATTGAAGCAAAAGCGAACAAAAACCCTAATATTTGGATTGTTGAGAGAAAACAAGAGTGAAATCGATTAATTTGAGGGATGAAAAAGGGGGATGAAGAAGATGTGAGCTGCTACAAAAGTTTTGTTTATGGATAGATAGAGAAATGAATGAAGGTTATGTTGGGTTAATGGGGCAGGTTACATAAGGACAAACATAGCCCACTAAAACAAAGTTGGATTTTTGTTACAAAATATGCAAATTTGTTAGATTTCTGTGTTAATCCATCATATGTTTCTTACTTAAATTAGGTTTAGCCTATTTGACTCGTGTATAGAAATCCGTTTTGGAACTTTCAAAATCGTATCATGTCAGACACTATAGTAGTTCAGTGATATTTAGTGAGATTCACTTAAAATAACATGTGTCGTTTTTTACTTTTGAGGGAATGGTTGTTGTACATAGTTACCTATCATTTGCTATGTTTGTAGTAAAGGTGTTATTTAAGTTACATCATATGTTAATGTATGTAGAAGCCCGCACATGCACAGTGAGTGATTGTTGCTCCTCCTGCAACACTTGCAACATCCTCTCTAGATCTTTATGTTTTATTTGACGGTGTCAATGCGTCTTTCTGCCTTTGCAAGATCCATTGCTCTAACATTTCTTTCTCCGAAATGGTTACTTTCCTATTATTTGGTGGTGAATTTGATGTCCTGTGGATGACGACCCCGACAATTCCTAAAAAGTAGTCCAATCGTGAAAGGTACTTTGAATCAAATATAAGTGTGAGCAAGCAAGCTTATGTACCGCTCGATGCCATCATTAAGGTACTTCCTTAGCTTGGGAGAGGACGTCATATGTGCCAATTGGATGAAGCAAAAAAAAAGGGAACTCGGTAAGAAGTGTACTACGAAATATGAGTTATTTGACTTGACTCGCAATTGATCTTTAGAAGATTGGGTACAAGTCTAATGGCAGAAAAAAAAAATCAATGTAATTGAAGCAAGTGATGGAAGTCGTTATATAACAGCTACTATGAGAGCCTTTACTTTTTATATAGATAGAGACGTTCAGTATCGACGAGAGTTAAATACTTAAATGTAAGTGTTGTCGCTTTATAGTGTTAATGTTAAATTATATTAGACCTTTTGGAGATTTTGTCATGGAAGTTTTAAAACATGTGAAGTTTTTACTTGAGTTCCTATAATCATCCAACATATCTGGTGTTTGACCTACAAAAGGTTTGTAACGTTCTTTCATTAAGAGGTGTAAACTTAAAGTTGAGGGTTTAAAGCGTTTCAAGGATTCTAAATTCAATTATGTTGTACAAGCATGTAATTAGCATATGTTACCTTTTTTAACTTCAATTAAATTATTCCGATCTTATTTAGTTATTTGCAAATGTGATCACCTTCAAATATCGTTGCTTGCACGTCTTTTTTAGATAGACTGTGACCATTTTTATAACTTTTCACTAATATGGTAGCCATTGCATTTATCGTCTCAGTAGTCTTGATAGTAATCATTATTGTTTATTCCTAGTTACTTTTTTATGTGAACTAGATTTAAGACCAAGTCGTGCAATGCAGCGGCCGGGTCACGTGATTGGGTCTCACGTATGTGATTTCGTCAAATACGTTGATAGAAAAAGTTTCATGTCTCCTACGTCACTGTAAAAAGCCGTAATGTGTGCCATATATTAAAATACGAAGAAATATATAAAATTAGATGTCAAAACGATAACTAAGTCAAAACCGGAGGACTCAAGTCGTATATATGTCAAATTAACGTAGTGGGTCAAAGTTGTTAATCTATAAGCCAACAGGAGTCAAAGTTAAAGAATGAAAGTTGTAATTATATCAAAATCAAGTTGGGGGTGAATTTGTAAAACTTACAAACTTGAGGACTAATATGCAAGGTCTAACCAACCTTGTATATCAGTATATATTGAAATTACCAACTTTTTCTTTATAATTTACGGTAGAAATCACCCTTTATATAGATAATTATAACTTGATAAGGGAGACATAGTTACAAATATACGTGTGTGTGTTTGCTAATTTATGATCTCTTTTATTGTATAAAAAGCGTTTAAAGAGATACATATAGTCTAGAAGTGACTTTGAATCCTTTGGCTTTAGTGTATAAGTTTATTTGTCAAATTTTCAAAAACAACTTTCAAAAAGTTTAAATGTGTCACATTCTTTGTCACATTTTCTAGACAACACTTGTCTGTATTTATTGCTTGTCGCTTTTATTAACATTTTTCTAATAACTTGATTTAGTGTTGACATCTTACAAATCACCGAAGTTAACCATTTATTCGTGAACAACTTTAAAAAATATTTTTAGTGTGATTGTTTAGTTATGGTTATCAGTTTTTAATGTTTGTGTATAACAATACATTCATTTATAATATTTGAAATAAACAGGAGTAAATTGTAGAGATGGTCCTTATGTATATACTAGGTTAGTTACCCGTTTATTACACACGTTGAAAACATAAAATGATATGTAGAAAAAAGTACAACATATGATATTTTGATTATATTTATTTTTTTAAAAAATTTTGGTTGATGTGTTTAACTGTTTTTTCAAACAATTTGTTTTAAAATCGAATAATAATAATGTTTTTTAAATCACATTATAAAATAATTATCCATGCTGGACAATGGACATATTATGTTATATACAAAACACAAAGTGACTTTATTAAAAACATACATAAATCCTTGCCGAACCATATATATAATGATATTTAGTATGTATAAAATAAATATACTATATTTCATTCATAATCGGTATGGTTGGTTTTGCCAATATAGTTAAACTCGATAACTAGGCTCGAGTAAAGTTCAACTTTAGGCTCGAACTCATTTATATTCAACTTACTTTAACTCTAAATAAGTTGAAATCCGGTATCTTAGCAGATATTCGACTCACTAATTCCTTTGATTAGAAAATATTTTTGTTTTTCAAAAGTATAAAGTAATATAGCTATTTTAATATTAGTCTAACACTTTTTTTTACTTTTTTAATTAAAAAAATACCAAACTTCTTATAATTTGACATATGAAGCCCACAATCTCTAAAAAAATAAAAAAATTAAGACCTTAAAGGTACACATCAGTTTAAATAAATTAAACTTCTTTCTGGTATTTGTTCGTTACATTTATCTCACGGGGTCATGATCGTAAAGCTATCATATCATAGTGAAACTAATATTGATACTCACTTAATTATTTCGTTAAAAGACAAATTTTAACCCGTTAGAGTTGTTTTATTCAATATAAACCAATACACAAAGTAAAATGTTCATGTTTACAAGCATAATCACAACCACTAGCTTAGCAAATGTGCATGTCTATCATTCAATGGATGTTGGGTTCTAGTCTTAGTTAAGACCTAAAGTATTATTTAGCGGAAAAAAAAACAAATACTAGTTATTTCAAACAAAATGACTGATATGGGGTTTACTTTGCATGCAAGTTTCTTCCTAAACATATATAATTTCTCGGACACGACACTTACCAGTCTCCTGGCTTTTATCATCGAGGTTGTTAGCGGCATGTGCTCACGGTACGTGAGTTGTTGGTTCCAAAAAACTTGTAAAAGCTTTACAAAGACATACTACTAAACTTGATTGACCATTTAATTTAAAAATAATTTAAAAATCCAACCAAATAACACTTACCAACAGGCTAAAAAAAGTCTACAAAATTTGGTAACAAACAACCATCTTTATTCACTGTCACGATAACAACATTAGGTTAGTGTTAAACAGGATTAGGGGATAATACACACCATAACTTCACACTCAAACCAATTCAATCACTAATCACTGTTCGTCGGTTCAAATTCCTACGATTCCTTCACCGATCCAACCATTAAATCACCAAATTTCACCTAACAAAACCTAGATCCACGAATCAAATCACTCCGCCTTTCATAATCAACGATGAATTGATGATGATCAGGTAGATACGACGTCTTTACAGGCGGTGGTTGGAACCGGCGGTATAAGATGAACGTCAGTCATCCGTCGGTGCATCCGGTGGAAGTGACGCCATTACCTCCGGCAGACGGACGCGTGGTTGTACCGCCGAGAGTTAGGATGAAGGTTATTCAAGGTATGCCGGGGACGATCGGTGGTCTTAGCTTGCGGTTTTGTCAGTTTGCGTATGCTGTTGTTTCACTTGCGGTTATGGCTTCAACCAGCGATTTTCCGTCTGTTACTGCTTTCTGGTAATGTTCTCGATCCGTTTTGGTGATGAACGTGTGTTGATTTTCGCGATCTTATTGTTTTGTACAGTTTTGATTTGATGATTTGTTCGTTGAAGATATGAATTGTGATCGGTTTTGTAATAGAACTGTGTTGCCAGTTGTGTAGCTACTGAATTGCAATAACAAGCTGTAGATTGAATTTGCGATGCTGTTAATTTTAGGAAATGGAGATGATATTGTAGAAGTAGTGAAAAATGAAAATTATGATATATATATTGTTTAATTGAATTGGTGACAAGCATCTAGGATAGATAAAATGAACTAGTAACAACTGTGTTTAAATAAGTAGAGCTGTGTTATTCATTTTAGCTGCTCAATCTTAATAACAAGCTGGAGATCGAATCTGTGATTCAATTAATTTAAGGAAATGGAGGTGATCTTGTAAAAGTTACTATGAGAGAAGCATATAGGTTAGACAAAATGAATTACCAACAACTGTGTCATCTCTATAACAAAGTATCCTAATCATTGGTGGTGATTTTTGCGATCTTATTGTTTTATGCCTTTTTTACTTAGTTGCAAAAAATATGATCTATGTTGTAATAGTGTTATGTTACCAGTCGTTTTAGCTACTAATATTAGTATCAAGCTGGAGACTGAGTATGTGAAGCAATTAATGTAAAGAAATGGAGGTGATTTTGCAAAAGTTACTCCGAAGAGAGTAGAAGTTGGAATTTAATGTAAAGAAATTGAGTTGGAAAGAAGCATCTAGGGTTGACAAAATGAACTACTAACACCTGTGTCATTAGTAGAACAAAGTATTCTAATCAGTGGTGGTGATTTTGCTATGAAAATTACAGTTAAGTAGTTGATATGAATGGTGACATGATGTTACATGTGCACTAGTTAATCAAGATTGTGGTGATTAGTCATAGTTCTGGTAGGGGAAGACATAGCCTTTTGAAAACCGTCAGTAGTCATTGTGATTAAAACGGAGAAAAGTGACATTTAATACTCCCCCGAATTCCTAAATCTGATGATAGAGTTAGGGGAAGACATGATGATACTTGTGCAATAATTAGATTAAGAACCAAGCAATCAAGCTTTTGGTGATTAATCATAAATCTTCTAGGGGAAGGAAGACATAGCCTTTTGTATATAATTTGTTATCATTGTGATTAAGATGGAGAAAAGAGACCTTTAACACTCCTGTGAATCCCGTAATTTGGTGCTACAGGTAGGGGAAGACATGATGTTACTTGTGCAATAATCATTTTAAGAACCAATTAATTAAGTGTCTGGTGATTAATCATAAACCTTGTAGGGGAAGACATGATATTACTTGTGCAATAATCAGATTAAGAATCAATTAATTAAGTTTTGGTGATTAATCATAAACCTTGTAGGGAAAGACATAGTCTTTTGATAATCATTAGTTATCATTGTGATTAAGATGAAGAAAAGTGTCATTTAATACTCCTGGGAATCATTTAATACTCATGATTAAGATAATCATTAGTTATCTGATGCTAGTGGTAGGGGAAGACTGATTATATGGGCTATTAGTGTGTTAGTTTCATCAAAATGAAAATGATTGCTTTAGGTATACCAGTATATGAGTATTCTACAGTCTACACGTTACTTTCTATAAATCTGATGATTGGAGCATTGTTAAATTTAAATCAATTAATGAAATCTTTAAATCGTTTGCTGTCCCAGCTACCTTGTTGCTGCTGTTTCCCTTCAGAGTTTGTGGAGCCTCTCACTTGCTATTCTTGACATACATGCCCTTTTGGTTGGACGTACCTTGCAGAATTATAAAGTTGTTAGTCTCTTTTCTATTGGTGACGGGGTAAGATTAAATACTGCTGGTGATTCTATTATGAAGTGTGGTTGATCATTATATGTTATTGCCACCAATTAAGCCATAGGAGAAGTCAAAATGCCAGCTTAACTGTACTTGCTTATCTTTTGTTTCAATAAAACGATTTAAGAGGATTTATACATCTAAATACACTGAGACGACTTCAGACTCATTAGACCGTTTTGTCAAATCTTTTAACTTAAATGCAGGGATAATTTCTCAAATCCTTCTCAAATTTATCCATTTATAATTTATCGCATTTTGTTCCATACCTTAAAAGTCTCATTAGGATACTGGAGTGTAAGGAGAAAAACAAGAGTATAGTGGCCTAATTGCTTGTTCCATTTTATTAAAAGGGTAAAGTGAAATTTTAAGAAATTTGGATGCGCATATATGATTTAATGTATTTTGAGTAAATATGACAATAATAGTATAATTTTGATATTTGCTGGCTGTTAGTGGCTCGTTTGGATTTGAAAACATTGTCTTGTACTTGCAGGTGACTTCAACTCTTACATTTGCAGCAGCATGTGCATCTGCTGGTATCACAGTTCTTATCGGTAATGATCTCGGTCTGTGTTCTCAAAATCACTGCAAACAGTTTGAGACTGCTACTGCTATGGCTTTTCTTAGCTGGTTTACTGCATTACCCTCGTTTCTTCTCAACTTTTGGTCATTGTCATCTCGTTAATCATGAAATAAAGCTGTCATTATAGAACACTGTTTTTTTTGTCCAGCCATTCGTGTTTCTTTGTGTAGTTGGTGTGGCTTTTATTGGTTATTGAAGAAAGAATCACGTGGATGTCGTATCGTGAGCTCATTGCTGTATATACGAGTGTTTAGTTTGTGGATTTGAATGCGACAGAGGAAATTAAAGCTTGTGATGCACACTGTTTTTTTATTTATTTGTTATACGCCTGTGACAATTTACGAGGTCACAAAATTTCATACTGTGTTCTTGAACCGAGTCTAAAGAGGTTGAAAGCAACATAGCTGGTGGTTTGTGACAATTATACGCTTGTGACAACTTTGGAGAGTAATTGTATCTAGTTGGTTTCATTTGCATCATCGGGTAAGATTGTTGATGTATTTGTGAATAAAAAACATTATCACTTGATCCTGAACCCCTCGAATGACTCGCACCAGCCCCTCGTCTAGACTGGGTCTGTTTTGTGGTCCACCCGTTGATTTCTTAGAAGGCTCCATCACATGAAATTGTGAAATGTGTGTATTTAAGATTGTATATGTTTCTATGACATTTCCCCTGTTTGATAAAATGAGATAGAGCCGTTGTAAGTAAGGGGTGTGGACCGGGGACCGCGCGGCGCGTGGTCCACAAAATTGAGCAGTTCAGTGTTCAAATTTTTGAAGGTTTCACGCGGGCTTCCATACATTCACCACCAAACTCATATGGCCGTATGGCTCCCCGCCACACCCGTAGTGGTGTTACCACGTGGTTAGTATGTATATAACTTATGGCGTGTGTTAGTATAGAAAGTCATATAAAGTTTATTTTTAAACTAGGTTTAGCACCCGTGTGTTACACACGGGTTAAATAATTATATTTATAAAATCATAATCATTTTGTTTAAAAATTTGTAAATATTTAAAGATATTTTGTTTCATCAACTCATGCATGGTATTTCATATCTTCCCTCTAAAACTTCCTTTTATAAAAAATTCCCTCTAAAAGTTGCCCCCCCTAAAACCTTGATTTATTAGATAGATACACATAAGTAGGGACAAACTCCACATGTGAATTTGATCAGATGTGAAAGTAGTTAGTAGTATTAAATGTTCAAAAATGCAAAGCACATGTGTGAAAGATGAGATTCACTAGGAATGAGTAAATCCAAATGAAGAATTAGCAAAATCAGTTACTTATGTTCACGGTTCACCCTTGATTAAACAATGCAATAGGTAAAACAGGCTTTTTAAACGGCTGTCCAAGCGGTTGTTGACGTCCACTTTTGATCCGAAGTCCGGATGATGATGAGTAAGAGGTACAAGACAATTTATGAGATCGTTAATGCTTACTCTTGAATCTTGATCCAAAGTATGCATGAATAAAAGGTCATTAATGTTAACGTTCACTATGACCCTTGATCCAAACGATAAGTAAAAGACAGCTAAAAAGATTTGTAAAAATGACAGCCCCCAACTCGTGGTTAAGAGTTCCAAGTTCTATAATATACGAATGTTTGGACTTAGGAGTCGATTTAGAGGGGGGTGTTAGTTATCTGTTCTGAAAGAAAGTTAAAAGCGTTAATGTGGCTGTTGACATTCTTTTGATACAAAGGATACAGTAGTTATTGTGGATGTTGATATTCAAGCACATATTTCGTGCATCTTAATAACATGTGTGAGATTGACAATGAAATATACAACATACAAAATGGCCAATTCATAAGCAACCATGACATTGTTACCTATTCAAAAGTAACTACGATTCAAAATCCTTTAAAATGGCAAGCAGTCGCTGGTTGGAAATCCTCTAGAAGAAATTTGACAACATCTTTGCAAAAAAAATAAAAATTACACAAGGTTAAGAACATGTTTCACGGCTATGTTGGTTTTTACAAGTTATAACCAGACCAGACCAGAAAAAAAACTGACGTATAAGTTTGCAGCGAGTACAAACATACGAGGTACAAATGTAATGTATTTTCCTACAGCTATACGAAATTTTTTTAGCTATTGCCTATTTATTCTCGTCAGTTTTGTACCAAATAACCGTTACACTGGAAAAAAAACTGAAAAACCGAGGCACAACACATTATGCTATGAGAGGGAGATTATCACCACGAAAAAGGGCTTGCTCCCAACAAAAATATCTCATTTTCCACATCCTTCACCCACTGACACACTCGGTTGCATATCCGTATCGCCACAGCCTACAAAAATTAAACCAAGCTTCAGTTATAACTTGCAAAAGTAAAACACATATACCAATTACATTTACCCCATCAAAAAGGTAAATATCCAATATAACCATTTAAACTACATAAAGCTTAATAAAACAAGATCTGAAATATGACTACTATACCCTTCTGTGGCTCCTTACATTCCAAACTCTAATACTTGATGAGAGTCTTAACTCTTAAGTATCTTAAGGGAATGGTATAAAACAACAAAAAATCCCACTCATACAATATGATATGGGCTCAAAAGAAGGGTATAAGTGTCATAAGTTTAAAATTAGATCTATTTGAATTATGATTTTTTTGTTATAAATATAATATTATACTAAGTTCTGAAGGGCTATATGAAAGTTAATTCAACCTTATCTGCAAGAGGATCAAAAGCCGCATAAAGTTCGAAATCCTGTGTAACCCAGCACAGTAAAACTGCAAGGCAAATACAATAAGTATAATGTTAATTACATGACAAACAATAATCAAGAAATTGCTTCTATAAATTTAAACAAGGATAATGCAAATATTTAAAAAAAAATGTTAGAATCTGAATAATTTGAATATCTTACCATAATTTTCATCCCTTCTGAACTGAGTTTTATGGGGTCCTACCCCTTTATCATGCATGGAAGCATAAAGTCTCTGGTATGCTCTATACAATCTGCACAAAAAAAAACTCAACTGTAACTCAAAACATGAAAATATAATCAGGGTATCACGAAATTTAGATGAAAACGGAACAAAAAACCTTTTCTGTTGTGGGCGACTGTTGATTGGAGATGCAAACTCAGAAGATACATATTGATCGAGATAAATACTGCGATAAATGAAGTGCAAAAGTCCAGCTGGACCACCGACGCCTACAACCGTTTCAGGTGATGGTTTTCTTTGATTTAAATGGAATAAAGATCCAGAACGAGCAGATGGGTCAACAGGCAACTGGTCAATACGCAAGCCGCCTTCTGACATGGATCTTTGAACTTCGCTTAGAACGTTTGACTTTGAAAGGACCGTTTCAATTCGTATCCTATGAATATAATAACTAAAATGACTTACAAATGAAAAGAATGTATGGAGGGATGTTATAAGAAAGGGAGAAAGCCACTAAATAAAACCTGATTGATCAGGTCGAAAGTCACCAAAAGTGTATTTTTAATCTACAAAACCTAGTAATTTGTCTGGTTATAATAAAAAAATATTGGAATATATTTGCAATCATAATGGACACTAATTATTTAAAAAAACATAACTGTTTTGCAAAAAGTTTCGGGTCAAATCAAATTAATACGTGATATGAACTGGATTTGAATAAAAAAACAAACTGAAACAGAAAACAGGATGATTGATGGTCAGGAGGTTGATTAGCTCTCCTGTTTGGCCTACTCTCGAGAGGTACCGTAAATCTCCAGAAATTCATAATACCAACTTAATTTATCATTGAGTGTAGTTACAACCCCTAATGACCTATTGATAAATAATAGGACGACCTCTAATTATGTTTTGACTCTAGCCCATATTGCCACCTACTTTTTTGACAGTGAATAACAAAGAAACACTTGCCTGCATTCTTTAAGATGGAAAAAGGCTTGTGAGCTTCCCGTGAGCAATATCAAGTAGGTATCAGCCTGCAACATATATAACTTGTAGATTAATATAATGTAATAACACAGCATTCTAAACAAACAGTCTATACTTTCAGCTTATAATGAACAACAAAAACTAAAAAGATTCAGTTACGTAAGCATTTAACTTGTGGGAGGACGATTATCTTAAAAGTTGTTATTCACTCACATCAAGATAATGAACATAAGCATATAGAAATGCCATAGGGTTGTATCTTGGCAAACATATTGGTGAAAAGGATTCAGAAGTCCTGCACCACAGTTAAATACTTTGCAGTATCAGTACAACACAAATCCCACATACTTGATTTCCATAACATAACATAGAGTCGATAGAAAGAAACATAGCATAAGAATTAGTGTTGTCCAATTATAAAATTATAACAAACTTGCCTAAAAGATTCAGATGACATGACGAAGTTAGCCATCAGCAACATATCATCAGGATGAAGTGACGCTTTCTGCAATCCTACCAGACTAACAACCTGCATTTTAGCTCTAATATAAGGATGATATACCATACACTAAAAAAGTATATAAACTTATTTATTCATTGCTAAAGAGTACATGCAAATACCTTATCTTTGCACATCAATATTGCAAAAACGACACCTGTATCGGCCACATCTTGCAATATAGCACCAGCAGCTTGCCTTGTAGCATAAGCAAGGGGAAGACAAGTGTATGCATGAAGAAAAGTAGCAGGGTTCCTGATACAAATAGTTGGTCAATTAAAGTCATGCGGAACTATTTTAAAATATTAATTCATAATGGCAATTCAATAGAAAGTGGATCAAAGAGAAGTAAACAAACTGGCTGAAAGAGTGAATGAGCGAATAAAACACGGCATCTGTTCCTCCAAGCAAAGGCGTCATGTCAAATTTTGGATTTTTCTCAAAACATCTATCAACAGATCTTGTAAGAATAAGTATCATCTGCAGAATTGTCAATGATATAATGGCGTATTGTAATATAATATGATAATGAATCTAAAACGACCAACTATGTAACAAACATTTTAGACAAACCAAAGTGAAGTAAATAAACTTTACCTGGCCATAAAGAAGCTCGAGTTGCCCACGTAGTGATTCATAAGGTTCTTCAGTACAGCTTATGCAAACCAAATAAATTGGTCCTTTAACTAAAAAAACCACTTGGTGTTTTCCTGCCCTGACCAATTTAACACGATCTCCCCTGAAAGATTTAAAAAACAAACTATTGATAGCTCCTTTCACCAAAATCTTCAACTGGCTTTTAAACTATATGCATTATCGATTACTGTATGAAAGTATTCTTGAGATTCAACCATTTGTGATAAATCTGATTTTTCTTAAGACGTAATAAGATTTGTGTGGAAGACAATATGAATTCGGGGCCGTTTAACTAATATTACGAATCCTGTTGACATGATTTCAACTCGAATCCGAGTTTTATCAAAAAAGTAATCATCTTTTAAATCAAACTTGAAGCTGTGAGTGATTACATCTCTAATCCTTAAAATCGAGTTTCTCCAAATACTCTTTAACTATTCTGGTCAAACCTGCAACAGTTGAGGAACGATAACCTGGGTTCAGCGGCGCGGAAACAGCAGCAAACATCAATGGTGATCGGTGGTGATTTTGTGCAAACAGCGGATCCAAACACACACAAATCGCGATGTAAAACAGAAGAAAAAGAGTAGAAAAGAAGACACAGGATTTGCATGGTTCGGTCTAAACTAGCCTGCGTGTCATTTTATTTTTGGAGTCTGATGTTGCCAGAGTAACAAAATAATAAAGTATCATAGCTAATAGGTGCTAAGATATTTACCCATTCTCTACAAAGGAAATGATAGCTTGCAAAGTTGCTGAAAATCCTGCTAGCTTGTGCTCATCTCCATATCTAGAAACCAGTTTAAAAGAGAAATAACATAGGTCAAGTGTACTAAAAATAGCAATAAAAATATGAGTCGTTTGTGATACGTGCAAACATTTATTTGATGCAATTTATACTAACCCTACACATACCTTGAATATATTGGTTTTCCAGAGTGACTCAAAATAAAGAAATGTTTCTTCCTTTTCCTCCAAGAGACAGAAGTATCATCCTGCACTTTATCCATTATCAGTTGAAACTTGAAATACATTATATTCAACAGCTTTGTACAGGCACTGTCAACATTTCTTATCAAAACAGAGGAAGACATGCAATTTAAAAGTTCAAGAGATATGAGTTACTTGTCTAAATTAACAAAAAAGAAATTCGAGACACCTTCCCAAGTTGATGACCAAAAAGTTAAGCTGTTAAAGAAAACTTCTTAAAAATTAGAACTACTAGGGAAAGATGGTGTAAGAAGACTAAAGCATTAAAAACTACATTCTTAGGCAAAAAATTCATGTTAGACTTACATAAGAAGAATAAAGCAGGAGATTTTCATAACCTCGTCATCAAACTATGACAATTCAAAATAAGAGGAGGTGCATCATGCATTTTAATCATTATTACCTATCAATGAGTTTAGACCCATCAAGAACTTGAATGCATGTATAAACACATGGAAAGAGAGGGGGTTTACTTTAACTATCATCTATCATGTTATAATGTTAAAGATGGTGTATGTTTGTTTCTTTGTATACAAGTTCGGTTAATGAAGACAAACTTGTGTTGTGGCTTTACCAGTCAACAATGTAGCCTGATTAAGTCATTAAGAAAACTATTTCCTACCAACAAACAGGAAAAAATCTTGAGTATCGTTATCAACAGTATAAATCATGCTTAGATAAAAATTAATCCTCAACTACCTAAAGTGTTCTTTCTGGCTTATAACGCTTTATCAAAAAAGCTAACTACAACTGAACGTTACCATTCTATGATTGCTAGTTGCTTATTAAAAAATTAAACTATGAAGCTCAATTTTCACCACATTTGGCTGAAACAAGTAACAAAATCCTAAAACTGAGAAAAATAAAACTGTGCATGCAAGATCAATACCTCATCAGCATGCCGCTTACCACTAGTCCATTGTCCTCGATCAGTATCCAACGAATTCACTCCATCATCACCCGCAGTCGAACCGTTATCTCGCACTTCCCGTACACCATCACTTCCACAACCACTAGTAACACTAACACTACCACTACTACCTCTCTCACCAGCATATCCACTGCTACTAGGACTTGCCATTGATCCA
Organism: Tagetes patula; assembly: GCA_026259685.1. Taxonomy (NCBI): domain Eukaryota; kingdom Viridiplantae; phylum Streptophyta; class Magnoliopsida; order Asterales; family Asteraceae; genus Tagetes; species Tagetes patula. Next base: position 6,429,168 of record JAOYNQ010000001.1, read on the forward strand.
TCCATTTCCACCTCCACCTCCATATTCTTCGTCCACAATCCCGTTCCTCTCGAAGAACTACTCTCACCAATCGAAATCACCCGCCTCTCACCAACAGTTTCCGTCAACGATCCATCATTGATCTCCGATACCGATTCATGATTGTAATCAGCAAACGTTGCTGTAGTTTCGTCAATTGGAGCGTTAAATGAGATCGAAGAGAGCTGATTTTCAATCGCGTCTAGTGAATTGTCAATCGAATTGGTATTAGGTTTTTTACCGGTTGATTTTTCATCTTCTTCGTCGGATGATGATGATCGGGAGCTTGAATCGGACGTCATTGAAGATGATACGTAATGAATTGAAGAATGGAAATTGAGCGTGTGAAATTTGGGGATGAAATGGAGAAATTAGGGTTTTGAGTTTAGAAATGATGAAAATTGAGTGTGTGTGGTTTTTAACAGTTGTGTGTTGTTCTTCCCTCTTTTAGAAGTGTTGGTTTAGTTGGTTATGATTTGTAAATTTATGGGTTGACAAATATGGGCCGGGTCTATAAGGCCCGGTTTGAGTAGGATTTCATTCATGCGTGTCAATTCAGTTTATGTAGCGGGTCGGGTCGGGTCGGCTCGTTCACAAACAAACTCTAATTCACGATCCTTTATACTCACAAATTTTCACAAAATCAGATTTTTAATCATTTACTATAATAGAGCGAACGGATCCAAACGAGACATGGTTATAACTCATTTAAATAAATATAAAAACTAACCGTTTATAACTATAATTACTCACTATTTTAAATACCTAGAGTTACAATGCTGAAACAAAAGAAGAACAAAATTTAACATTTTTCAAATTAGTATATTGTAATTTGTATTCAGTTTTTCTATCCATTTTTTTGAGCTGTCTGAAACCAAAAACATGAGACTAATTGTTTTATCTTTGAATGATTCAATTTAGTGATTAATTATTTAGCATTAAGAGCGTTTGTTTCATTAAAGAATTGTAACTTAATAGTTCAGTTAAGTTTTGATTGGTTAAATGACATAGAGATGCTGAATGAAATATGTGCCAACTTTACATTCATCTGTACTTCTACCTTAACCTTTATCCCATCGATAAAGTATTTTATGGTTCAGATTTTAATTTTACTAAATTTCCCCTAAATTATTTTGCATCACTTTATGATTTTGTTGTTGAGATAGTCTAGTAACATTTGATATAATGGTCATTTATGTGTGCTAAAAGTAAATCAGGAATAATATGGATTCAAAAATTGGATATGTAGGTTAAAAAGCGTTTTGGTTACCAACTAACCCATATGGTTTGTTTTAAAATATTTAACCAACATCCGAACCTTATTTATATGTAAATAACTGTTATGTATGACACTATATAATCAAATTTTTTTACTAAAAAACATGCTATTAACTCGACTGATTAACCCAAACCTCGATTCAATTGTGATGACTAGATTAACACTCCTGTATAACGATATCGTAAGATAACATGTAAGAACATCATTCATGAAAATATATTATAATGTTATATATGGCCGCCTTGACTCTCTCTCTCTATCGAAATTGATACTTACGTTCACGCATAAATATCTATGACAACGAATATACACCACTCGAAATTACTCTATTACAAAGATCCGATAAGACGCGTTCAATAGACAACTTCTAGTTTGACCATGAATTAGTCTAGTCAACATGTAATTTCAAAGTCTATATTCATACACTCACACCATCAAACCAATCACAAAACACCTACATTATCTTACCACAATTTCTAACAGCAAAAAAAAAAAAAAAACTTTGCATCACAAACCAAAACCATAACAAATCATCAAAAGTTAAAAACAATTAAACAAACCACATATTTCCGTTTCAAAATTTGCAAATTACATTTGCACGTACGTATTAATCCGTCTAAAGTACGGAAACGATGACACCTGTTAATTTCTAAAAAAAATATAATGATCTTTCAGATGTGTCAACCTTCGTTCTAAAAAAACCGATCGCGTAAACAAAATTCATATCGACTCGCATCCAGCGATATCAATCTTCGAATCCAATCTTCTTCCAAACCGCGTTACGAACTCGACTCAAATCTCTACCTTTCAACGTCCTACCAAATCCTTCATGAACCGAAAACGAAGCAATTCGCTCTCGCGCCAAATACTCATGCGGCGGAATTAGTTCATCACAACAGTACACGTCTCCATCGAAATCAAAATCATCATCCTCGTTACCTACCTTACGTTTCTCCGTCTCTTGTTTCAATATCAACGACCAATCAGGAACATCAACGGGAACACTAACTTGTTTCCGATTATCCGTCGGAAACGATTTGGTTTGAGTCTGTGAGCGTGTGATGGATTTGTGAAGGTCGGGTGATGCGACGACGTTCCATACGTCGAATTCGTTGAATTCGAGTAGCGAATTTGTTGTTGTAAGGGATTTGTTTTCGTCGGAGACGTAGTGGTGGTTTTTGGTTTTGAAGTAAGTGTTTGCTGATGCCATTGAAATGTAATGGAGCTTTGTTTGCTTTGGCGGTTTTAAGTTGTTGAGTTTTGATTGATTGTTTTGGTATGGTTTTATAGGCTCACTTGTTTTGTATTTGTTTGTAGTTTTGGTTTTGATTATTCATGCATTGATGACGCCTAGATATTTTTAGTATTGACACTCGAAAATACCAACACTTCATTTTCATTGCTTGTATGTATTTTCATAAAGGGAAAATGCCATAGAAACATAACCAAGTTTCAGTTTTGTTCTAATTAGGTCACTCAAGCATATTTTACTTGAA
>JAOYNQ010000001.1:6450717-6463019 GCA_026259685.1 Tagetes patula
TCGGCTAAGACCCAAAACTTTATTTTTAGTAGGATTGGCTTTGCTATTCAAAAGGGGGTTGCGGCACAACTTGTTGCTCGTTTACCAACCACTATATTGTAAATTATCGTTTCTTCTAATCTAAACACTAACCAAATGTTTTCTTTTAATATACACACGTACACAATGGGAAACCCTAATTAAAGTAATTAAGGTAATTACATCCATCAAATTATTACCAATCAAATAAAGAAAAACAAAGTTGTCCCAAACGCTTTGCAAAGAAACCCAACAACAAGGTTGGGATGACACGGCCCCTATTCCTTGTTATTTTTATCATAGTAATTTTTGTTTTTGTTTTCTTCTTGTATTTATACTTTATTTTGCATTTTTTTAGTTAATGAAAATGTGTTTTAATTATATATTATGTTGCAAGTATTTTAGCTTAAGGCGAATTACGATGACAGTTTTGATGATCAGCCATGACAGAAGGTGTAGAGGTTGAATAACTATCAAACAGAAGGCTATGATACATTGTGAGTTGTGACCAGACTAAAATAATTAAGTCGGATATAATATGAGGCTAAGTTTTATCCCGGTTACTTATTTTAGCCGGATGAATTACAATTCTGACTTTTTGTGTTAATGTCAATGCCAGAGAGATTGTGTCACGTTTACGTTGATCAAAAATTTTTCACGTTCATCATATCTTCCTTTTTACGTACGTTCATCATGCACTTTACTTCATTCTTACAAAACTCCAATTCAATCTACAAATTCTTCCATAAACCTACAAATTCATCTTCAACATTAATCCTCATAAACTCAACCGATTCATCTTCAACAATGACGATCAACATCAACAAACTCCTTCACCTAGTTTTCGCATTTGCAGTTCTCATAACTCTCGTCGTTTCCACTTCAGATCCTCCTCAATACTCGCCGTCTCCGTCTCCATCTCCACAATCAGGTTCAGACGACTCAATTCCAGTACCTTCCTCATCTCAATCACCTTCTTCATCTCCATCACCTTTTTCATTTAGTGATGAAACCGTTGAATCGGAGATTGAGGATGCAAAGGACACGTCTTCGGGAGGAATGAGCAGGGGAAAGAAGGTCGGTGTTGTGTTTGGATTGCTTGCTGCTGCGTGTTTAGTCGGATTCGGAGGAATGTTGTACCGGAAACGTCAACAGAATATCAGGCGAGCACGCTACAGTCAGTCAGCTAGATTGGAGTTTTTCTAGATATAAGTTTTAAATTTTGATTTTGAGTTCCAACATATCGTAACGTACTGCATTTTGATCTAGATCAATAGATTCAAAGTATTATATGATCATATATAAGATTATTCATTCATGCTTCATAGCATATGTTCACATTGCTGATTATTCATTCATGCTGCATACTGTATGCAGATGAGACGTACATCATGCGTATTAAAAACCCGCTATTTTTGTTTTTACAGTTTAGTAAAATTTGTACCCATATCTTTTATACAATGCTCCAATGACACTAAATATGGTACTTCTGGATGAAAAGGATACCCATAGTCATTTGAGGTTCGAAACGGTCTAACTACTCATGTGATCAGGAAAAAAAAGTCTCATATTTCAAGCTATTCATTCAAATGGGATTATCTGAAATATAGTAATTAAACAATCATGTCTACACTGTAAATGTGTTGTTCCCCCTGATGTCTTTGACCTCACAAGGGTCAACATTTAACATAACTTATCACACATGAAAAAGATCCAAATTAACTAGCTGTAAGAAATGCTAAACTGAACGTGGGAACAATGAGAGTTTATAGTACCTTGAAGTAAGTCAAAGTCAGACGTTCATGGAGCTCAAGATTTTGCAACTTTGGATAGAGTGGAAGGTCAATCAGTAGCTCCTGCTTCTTGTAGAGAGTGTGCTTCCAATATTGAGACGGTCTCTTCCTTTGCACTGCTCACATAACACGTAAAAGTCAACTTTGACTTCATTGACCAAAGTTTATCAATTACAATTCACAGATGATATAAATTTTGAAAACTACCTCCCTGTTCTCAAAATCTTGTACTTCCCGAGCATAGTAAGGTCCACAATAGTTGATCCTGCTCGTCCAGCTGGCAGTACACCACCATCATAAACAAACGCACAGTTTTCCCACAAGCTTTTGAAATCTTTGATGTCAACACTACTTGGTTGACCACTAAGGTTCGCACTGGTTAGGGCCAGGGCACTTCCAGAGCCACGGGCTATCATCCTGATGAAGTCGGAATCAGGTACTCGAACCCCTATGCTATCCAATCCTGGGTTTAATGACTTCTCGAGAATACTTGACTCCCCTGAAATACAAAAAACGAAACCAGGTTTAACAGTCAAGCAGGTCAAGCATATCAAAGCTCACTTAAAATTTACCTCTTTAATCATTTTATGTCAAGAAACTAGAATGCCAATGTAACAGTATAGTTTCTTATAATCACATTTAAAACATCTAAGGAACTGACTAAGGACATATAACCCTTAAGCAAGGCAGCCAGAGACAGCCAAATTAACTACCTAGATATATATTTTTCACATGTTAATGCTTAAGCAAACTTGGGCTAAGCTCTGCTCAAACACACCCCTCACTGAAACGCTCAACTAAACACATATTCGTAAAATGTCAAAAATACATTCATAAACAAAAAAATGCGGTTGACCCAAATTAGTATCACCAAGTTGAAGGTAACAACAAGAAAACAAATTATTGGGCTACCAAAACATTGCAAGTTCTTTGTATTATCTTAAGAAACAATGTACTAATCTTCATAGATAGGAGATCTAAAAGAAGCGTATATAGAGTCTGCAGTTAGCAGTCATACCTCTAGTTAGCACCACGGTTACCGGCCCAGGAAGGAGACCCTCAAGCAAGCCAGAAGGCAGATGATCTGTGACCGCAAACCGTCCAATATCATTAACATCACCGACACAAATTGCTAACGGGCTAGTGTGCTTCCGCCCTTTAATTTCATAAATTCTATTAACCGCATCTATGGAGCTGCATTAGTACCCAAACAACAAACACTTACCACTTAAAAACAACAATTAATTCACTCAAGCAAAACGTCGAACACCTGGCGTGCATCCACAAATTCAACAACATTTAAAAACTGACAAACCATTCACACAAGCAAAACGTCGAACACCTGGTGTGCATTCACAAACTCAACAAAACATAACAAATTGCAAACATACCAAGCATCACATGCGAATCCATACAACGTATCAGTGGGTACAGCAATAACCTTTCCACCTTTAATCGCTTCAACTGCTTCATCGCCATACACCTCCGTCGCAGGTCGAACAATCCCAGACCTGTTTTCAATACCCTGATCACATCTATTCAAACTCCACGCCATTTTTCTTATTGATTCACCTCTAAACCCTCTGTCTTGCTGACGAATTGCTGATAACTGAACCTTGTGTACACCTGAATTGTACCAAAAAGGGTTAAAAACGAACACAGAGTTGAAGAAATTAGAAGTTTGAAAGAAACAGAGAACGAGTACATCGAATATGGTTGAATAGGGGAAATCGAGAGGTTATCTTGGTGTGGTTTATTGTAAACATAAATAAGTTTTTTTCCGGTGAGCCGCCGGAGACGGCGTTATTGGTCTGAAAGAGAAAAGAAGAAGAAGATAGGGATTGGAATATTAACGATGCTAAATATCAACCGCGGGATTTTACGTGGAAGAGTATTTATATTTAATTGAAAATATTTGACCTTTTTGAAAAATTCTTTTTACGTTATAGGGCTCAAAGAGTCGTTGGCGAGGCGTGCGAAGGAGGTGTTGAAGCACGTTGGCTCCTTGTTATTGTGCTTTGACTGCGAAAAGAGCTCGTTAGCCCCATGTGTCTATGCTTCAGGAGACCTTAGAGTTTGGTTTAAAAATATATTTTTACATCGGAGTTTAGGTTTTAGCTATAATTTAATAAAAAGGATTATTTGGACACGACAATAATGAACATGTTTTAATACATGGGTGTTATTGGGTCGTTTATCAGTTTATTCGGTTAGGAAATTTTTTAGTCGTAATCGTAAACCGAATCGTACCGAGTTTAACTGATATAGACAGTTTAAAAGATTAGACCGGCTGTTATTTGGGTTTATTCAGTAACCAAATCAAACACTACCAAACTAAATTCACAATCCGGATACAATTAAAAACCAAACCTTTTTGTTGAACAACCCTACCGAGACATACACCCTTTTAAAGAGGGATAATGGGAAACTTAAACTATTAAAGTTCAAACCAACAAGAAGTCACTTGAATATTTCACTAGACAAAGCATACAACAAAAGCCTTCAAGACACATCAACAAATCAGCATTTTACCACTAAATATTTTCAAAAAATATCCCACAAATAATCAGTAAATATCATACAAACGACACAAACTCGACATATTAAATTATAAAATCCGAACTCATAATCCTAACTTTTTTTTTCTTAAAACATAAATTCCCATTCTTTATAAAAACAAATACTAAGCCAAGTTAGCTCTCTTTGTAAGGGTGGTGGAGGCGGTGGTGGAGACTAGACAATGTTGGCTGCGGTGGTGGTGGCGGTGGCGGTGTTGGTGGAGACACTGGTTGTGGTGGTAAGGCAGCTTCATGTTGAGGTGAATCTAAATGAAAAACATTTTGAGTAGCAATATATGATGATGTTGGTGGCGACGATGGTGATGGCAACGACACTGATAACGGAGTGTCAGACGTTAGTAATGGTGACGGTGGTGCGGTTTCTATAACAAGAGAATCACGTTGTCGATTTGATACGCCAGGCCACCATCTTATTAACCTCAAGACCTCGACGACAATGCACTTACCACATATTGCAACCCCACAACCCACAAAAGTTGCAACAATAGCCGCTAAAATTGGATCAACGTTAACCTAGATGTCATTAAAATAATTGTCACACGTTAAATATGTCATTAAGGTTTAAACATTCATTAACAAGTGAGTAACATAGATAGAATCGATCATATAATAATTCTGCTTACCACATAGCGAAATATATGTCCGAAAATGACCACAAATGCGAACTGAATTGATGCATATAGCCATACATAGTTTTGTTTAACTGCACAAAGAAAAAAATTTCAGGATGTTTAAAATGCAAAATCTATGAAAGTGTTACAAGTTTAGGATTTTTTTTGTTGGGCCCACAAATTTAAGGGTGTCTACATTTACTACATCAAGTTGAATTTACCAAGCTTGAACTGGGCTCGTTTCTAGTTCTATATTGATATTTTAACTCTGAGCTCGGCTTGTACGTTTTTTAAGAGTAGAAAACTTACCCATAGCTGAAGATGTCATTGAAGAGAGAATCCCTAACACACAAGAAAATGGAAGCGATAGGGCAATTGAACTTGCATGCATCTTCTCAACCTTCACGAGAACACACTTAATCAAACATAATCGCCATAAATATAACTAAAAAGAACGACGGGTGTGTTTGTGAATGTAATTTTCTCAAAAGTGAGCTAAATTTCATTCTTCTAAACACGGCCCCTATAAAAACCACATAAATTTTTACCAGGAGCTCCTCAAGAAAGCAAAAGTACACAAGCGTGCTAACAATAACAAGAATCGGCGTTTCTTGCCACACACGATAAATATCACTGCCCAAATGAAAACAAATGTGGATATTAGATGCTAAATTTGAATTCAAGTTTTAAAAAGTTCGAAAACTTACCCATATGCGTTAACTTCAACATGATGATCATGGGTTTCTGTTGTAGCGTTATCTCGATTTATAGCGGTACTCTGGATTCTTAGAAGTGTAACGGGTAGATTTTCAACATCTTGATGACACACATCACATGTTTTGTTACCTTTGATGCTAAACCATTTTATGGCACATTCTTTATGTGCTAAAGCGAGTTCACCTTTGCAACTACATTCCATCTTTAAGGTCTCTCCACCCTCGCATAATTCGATCAAACATATCCTACAAACGGCCTCTTCTTCGGCTATATCATCTCCATCGGCTTCACAAATTTTCAGGGTTTATCATTTCCCATCAAAAGATATATCAATTGATCTTTTTCATGATATATATTGGGTGTTGTTTGGATGTAGAACTTGAAGGTAGTGTTTGGTATGAAGCTATAAAGCTGTATGTTTGAATCGTATTGAATTTTTTTATATTATATAAAATAAAACAGATAAGAGGACTAAAATTATTTTTTTTAATGACAGTAACAATGATAAATGTACGCTAAATGAGCGACTTATTTCATCACTACGTAGCTAATCGGTTTTGTTAACAATGTATATACAAAACTGATTGTTTGATCACCTAAATATAGGGATGATCAAAAACATATATGTTTTGTTCATCAAAATTAAACATCTATATGGTCCAAACACAAATCCAAACATTAGTTGCATGTTCTTATGGATGTTAAGAATTAGCAAACTTACCATCATCGTCGTCGGAAGTAGAAGTTGGTGTCATGACATCAAAATCTTTAACTCGTGGAGTAGTACGAATTACACGGAAATAAGAATCTGCTTGCTTATAATGAATTTTTTCGTTGATGATGGGCACAGATTGAGATCGATGTATATGGTTGTGGACTTTAGTCTACAAATTAAAAAAAAAATCATTTTTGTATACTGTATCTTAACTATTCAATTTACTACAAATAGACATAAGAATAAGAAGTTTATATATGTAACGAAGTTTGTTAAAACTCTGTTCTTAACTTTGTGTAGACTAAAAATAACAAGTTTTTGTATATTGTACGTAACGTGTCAAATAAAAAAATTTAGTTAAAAAGAGAACATGTCAATCGAGTTAACAACATGCAAGTATAAGTTCAATGATTTAGAATAGTGTTGTAATAATAGCTAACATAATAATTATTTATGAAAAATCGACAAACAGTTATTACGTGTGTGCTGAGTGAAACATATAGTTGTTACGCTAGCATGTAAATATGTAATCGTGTTATATGCTTATATGGTTCATAACAAAAACATGAGACTAAAGGGTTAGAAGTTCATTTAACTCACTTGCAAATTCAGTGAACCACCCGCTCTTCTTAATCCAGACTCAGGGTTAGAATGTCCAATTGGGGTAAAAGGCAGAGACGGTGTTGTTAACTTCGTGAACATTTTTGTAAGTGACCATGATCTTCCAATAGACGATTTCTCTTGTGGTGAAGAACCTGAGCTAGCTGGAATCATGACATCTAAAACTGTACTTCTGTTCTTAAGACTCGGTTTTGGTAAAAGATTTTTCTTTAAAGATTTAGTTTCGGGTGACGTTGCCACTGTGAAGTTCACTTTCTTGTGAAACCGTGGCGGTAGTGGTGGTGGTGGAGGCGGCGGCATATTTATTTGAACAAATTCATGAGAGGAAGAAGAGTGTAGTGTTCTTGATGGCATCTCCAAAACCAGATTTTGTTCTTTCAAATAGTTTTCACCCTGAAAACAAACAATAAAAATATAAAATAAATCCATTAGAATGATAAAAAAAATAATTATTTTGATTATGGTAAGTAAAATCAGAAAGTTTTACTCAAACTTTAGATGATGTGGGCTACAATATTAGCAATAAACTACAAAACTTAAATTTTTATGTGATAGTTAACCCTTTGAATCATGTTTTTATTTTGTGGGTCCTAGTTATATGTTTAAAATATAAATTTTAGGACCCATAAAATAAATAGAAATGACATAAACAAGTAATATCAAACTTTTTAATATTACCAAATTTTGAAGATTTTGATTGAATCTAATGCAATTTAAACAAATAATAACAAGCTCATAAAATCTCTAAAAGATATATAAGCTATGATCGTATAGATTCATGGTGTTTAAATACTCATGGGACCAACAAAACGTTTTATTCACCCATTTCATTTTGTGGGTCCCATGAATAATATCGAACAAACTGAAACGAAAGAAATAGATATAAGCTAGCAAATACAAGCTTAAGTTTTTCCACGTCATTGACAACTAGATAAATGAAACATTAACATAATTTGGGGATTTTAATTGAAAAATAATGCGATCCAAATCATTATGCACTAACAAAAGCATTTAGAAGTATATATGATGCTTATAAAAGCCGCAAAATGTCGAATCAATTCGGTGGCTTTTTTAATTTTATCAAAATTCCAAGTCACACAAGTCACAACGTATGTCATCAATTCAAAGAGCATTATTCCAACTAGCCCTTAAAAGCTGTAATCATAAAGATTTGAATAAACAATATACTAATAATATGCATGAAAGCAATATTACTTCCTTTTTCTAATTATTCACCAAAAAATCTGCAAACTGTCAAGAAATGTGAAGGCCATGACTCATGAGTACTACAAATCTTGAAACTCAAGTTATTTGGTTAAAAGTTCAATAATTTAAGGTAAAAAGTTTAAGTTTTATAAAAATAAAAAATAAATAAAAAAGAGAAAAAAACCACTTTTACAGACCACAACTTTGAGGACTTGACGGGTAGACGTTCATCAATACACTTGAGTGTAGTTTTGGAGTTCTTCATAACGAATCTTGAAACTCGAGTTATATGATAAAACGTTCTCAACTTATTAAAAAGATGCCAGTTTAGCCGATCACACCTAGAGGACTTCACTCGTAGGCATTGATCTTGTGTGTCACACGGTTATGGAGGTCTTATTAAGTTATTTTTATTAGCAATTCCTAAATTTTATATATCACAACTTGTACTTTATAAGATTGAACTTCTAACTTTTTTATTATTACCAAATTACCATAAAACGATATTTATGAAGTTTGTAAATTAATATATAATAATGTTTTAGATGTATAAAAAACGACTTTACTTTGCCGATTGCACCTTGATGGGTAGGCGCTTATCATGTTACTTATGGTTTTTGTGGTCTCTTCAAAAAATTTGAAACCCGAGTTATACGGATAAAAGTTCAAAAGTTAAAAATATACCCAAAAAAAACCACTTTTGCCGACAACGCCTAGAGGACGAACAATATATTAGACGCTCCTCTTCTTTCGTGTATTTTTGAAGGTCTTCTAAAAAGTGCACTTTTGTAATAAAGTATCTATTGTGCATGGGACTTGATTTTTATTTAATGATTTTTTGTTTATTTTTCAAGTTTACCCCCCAAAATAAACTAAAATTTACATAACATATCAATATATAGCATTTTAACTTATATCATGGTAAATGAATAACTTTACTAGCTAAAATTGTTAAAAGTGAATTTTGAAAAAAATTATTGTTGAATATTTGAATCATATATAATTATAATATTATATGTGAAAAATATGTTTACAAAAAGGGAGTTCGGTCACATGTTTTAACCATATATTATTAAACTGTCAAGCAAGAACCAGAACACTCGAAATTCAGAAGCAGCTAAAATTAAAGACACATATAGCCAGAAAAATATGCAAAAGAAAGAAAGAAACCAAATCATGATTGTCTATATATTTACAAAAAATTATAACCTTAGTTTATTTTTCAATTTAAAAAAATCATAATCTTTTTGTTCAGTTTCAAATTCAAAATCTTTAATTTTTACTAAAAAAATAATTGCTAGAAACAAAATCTGATTGGAGATGTGGAGTTTTGTTTTATTAGGATCAAAATGATTCACAAAATGCTTTAAAAAAAGAAGCTAGATAAATGAAAACCAACCATTTGAATGGGGACTATAAGTTGTTCATCTTGAGAAGAACTTGAATGATCATGCACCTCTTCACCTGCAAATTTAATGCAGCCATTATTTGACTGAGAACTATTCATGATTTCATGCAGCAACCGTACTTGAGATAAGTTTTGATCCTTCAATTCTGGGCACCCTGAAAATTTGATGACAAAGAAGTGAAGTTAGAGAGAGAAAGTGTGTGTGTGTGTGTGTGTGTATGTTGAAAGAGGTATAAATATGAGCATAATATCATTACTTTTTCATGTTTTATATTTTTTTATAATATTTTTAGTATGATAAAAATAGTTATCTTTTTTACAGAAAATTTGGGTTAGTAACGCGTCATTGGTCTATCTCATTATCTTTGTTTTTTTTCCGGTAAGAACCTACCTTAAGTGAGAAATTCATTTGAGCCAATCTAAAAATCCTATTTTATGTTCTCTGAGATATTTTAACCCAAGACCTGATTATACTATAAAATCTTAAGTACATCACCTCAACCACTTAAATGATGATCATTGACATAAAAATAGTTATGTTTATTAATATACTTAGAGAAATTCAGGATTTGTCTCGATGTAGAACTAAACTAGTTTAAAAACTTTACACGTGCATGATGAATTCAGGACCCTTTAAGACTACCCACAAGGTCACAACGCAGTCATTTCAATAATCAGCTCAGTCGGTATGTCAAATCATATTTACACTCATTTTTTCTCACAATCAATTGCTACCATATTCAAAAATTTATCAGTTGTTGATGAAAATGGACCGAGTTGAAATAATCCAAGTTGTATAAATGTATAAGTGATTGTGTGTATTTCTTCGTCTGTCTAAACGTATCCTATAAATATTAAAATTTATAAATGACCAAAGGGCTTATCATCTAATTCTAGTGTGTACAACCGTACATAGTGGTGTTTTTATGAGGCTGTGGGGCAGAGTCAATTTAATGGCAGATGAATGTTTCTTTTGGGTCACGGCTTTAATATTGTGGGTAATATAAAATTGAAAAATAATTACAAAGATACATCTAAGGAATGATATATTAATGAATGACTAAGAAATTTCAGATATTATTAATAATAATTAGAAAGTAATTATTATAATTAGTAAAAATGTGTTTTTAAAAATTGATTTGATAAATATTTGTATAATGTATAAAATACTAAAGCGAACAAAAAACTCATAATCTTATGAATGTATGATAAAAAAAAATCATTATTGTATGAATGTATGTCATTTTTATACTTCTAATTTTTTGGACTAGATCCATCAATAGGTCAGATGGTGGACAGTGACGTAGATTTAGAAATGCGGTTAGATGAGTTTGTGTTTATGTATTTAAACAGGAAAAACAAAGTATTATTTAAAGAAATATTAGTTATTAAATTTATACTTTTTGCCACAAAAAAGTTTTTAAAGTTCCGTGTTTTCTTTATGTTGCTATAAACGGTATAAAGAGCATTTGTGACAAATTTAGTACAAAAACGTTGAATTTCCCTTTATTTATTTGAAGTGATTAACATAATTTGTTGTTTTTCTAAATATATTTGTTAGTTATAATCACGAAAACATATAGATTATATTGATATTTGCCGACTTAATAGGTGAGGTGTAGACTGCATTCTACCCCACACTCTCTTGACTCATTGTTAAAGACGTAGAGACGTGAAACCATCAAGATGCAACACTTGTTTGCATCAATATATCATGAAAGGTATATATTAATATAGTCGTGCATTATAAACGGACGGTCAAGATTTGATTATAAGTGGTTGATGTAAAGTATTTAAGACTTTATAAATACAAGATTTTGAGTTTAAGTTACACTTAAAACATAACAAGGTTCAGGTTAAGTCAGAACGTTTTATCATAATGATAGGTTTCCTCCTTATTGGTTTTTCACATTTGACTTCATGTCACAACACAGCTCACTCAGGTATTGCCGTATTATGGGTAGTTCCAAACGTTATTAAAAAACTAAGGAATATAATACTTTTTAATTTAAATAAATACGTAAAATATTACTTCATATAGAAAGGAAAGCATATTCTGTAGTTATGTTTTAGACAAAATACACAAATCGTTCTTTATTTATATATCAATTTGCTAGTTATGTCCTAAACGCAAAAAGGTTGCATTGTGCGTCCTTTATTTCTTACGATTGTTACATCATGCGTCCTTTAGGCTAACCACCGTTTGCTTTTGACGTTAAAAGGCCCTTATGCGGTCTCGACTGGGAAACAGATAGATGAACCCGATTAGAATTACATCTATCCTTCGAAGCAGGGCCGTATAGTTAAAGAAAACAATAGAAAAATTAAACATTTAATTAAGCGTTTACCAAATCTACTTAGAGTGGGTGGAGTGGACTCGGGGTGGGTGCGGCCCCGATGCGGCCCCGCGCGGGAACACCGCCCCACCCCCCTGTGGCCCCGCATTTCGGTGTCCATTTTGGGGTGTGTTCACCGAGCCACTCCCCGCAACTTTCGACCGTTTGAACATGTGGGCCCCCATTCCAACGGCTATTTTCAATTTTTTATTTTTTTTTTGTTTTTTTTATAAATACAACCCTTCTTTCAACCTCACAAATCATAATTTTATTTTTACACATCACTCTCAAACCACAC
>JAOYNQ010000001.1:6484353-6497590 GCA_026259685.1 Tagetes patula
AAAGATCTAAAGTGCAACCATTACATGAAAAAAGATGATGTTAGACATTAACTCATACTATTTGCTTCTTTGGCATATTACTATTCATAACATAGTTGACCCTGCTAAAATTTGTAACAATTGTTTAACTTACATGTGTGTTTTTTTCCTAACAACGATTAACTATAAGCGTTGCCAATAACATCGTTAATCGTTTCCAGTACCAGGGGCGAAGGATCAAAGGGACGGGGGAGGGTCACCCCCCCCCCCCCTACAACTTTTTTCCGGCCAAAGTGTTTTAAGATTTGGCCCTCCGAAACAAAATGTTAATAAGATTTGGCCCTCATTGACTGCAAATCCTAGCTTCGCCACTGTCCAGTACGGCATTCAATGTTGTGTATAAGGAACTATTTGAAGACTTATAATTTGGATTCACGTGTGCACAAATGTTTATTCAAAATTTTTGTTTCTACTTGTAATTATTTGTAGTTGTATTATGTAATTACAAGCATTTTTTTCAATTGACAACTTATTCTAACGTAGTCTCGTGTATGACACGGGTCTCTAACCTAGTATACTATTAACCAAATTAGATACCGACGTTTGTAAAATGGGAGCCTTATAAATCCTATCAATTAATTTAAAAAAATAAGTAAAACAGACATAAAAATAATCCAGATGATAGATATCTAGCAAAATTCACGGTGACACTCATATGTACCGCGTCGAGTGTACGAGTCGACATGTATGGGTCTAGGTAGTAAATTGTGATTTGTTATTTGTTAAGTTGTTCGTTTTTTGTTTTCACGGTGATTTCAGGGTGTAAATAAGGTGGGTTGAAACTTTGGAAGAGAAAATTACGGGTGATTTAATAATATTGATTTTTTTCCATACATTGCTTAGAAGAAATATTTTTAGTATTGAGCGGGAAAAATGCTCCAACACTCTCTGCAATAAATGACACATGTCCTCCAAACCCCTCTTTTATTAGGGTGATGGGGGTGGGAAGGGGGATGACGGGGACGGGGTCCAACCACGAGCGGGCATACTGCCGCCGTGGCTGGACGGTGTTGCGGGGACGGGGTTAGGGGGGTTGGGTCACCGATTCGGTGATGGAAGTGGGGCCCAAAATTTCGAACGTTGGATGTATTGGGATGCGTTTGGGTGTGTGTTTGAGTTGTTTATTCCGGCCAACGGTTGGAAGGTGGTGGTGGCTGCAGGTGCGTGGTTGAAGAAGGAGGAGGGCTCAATGAAGAAGAAGACTATAAAATATTTTTTTATTATTATTTTTTATATATGTGGTCAAAATGAGTCTTTAGAATCACAAATACATTTTTTATTTAACAATTTTAAATTTAGTCTAACTAAATTTATAGTCTAATAATACATTTTAACTTGTTAATTTTTTTATTTGTTTTCATTAATTATTTTTATTATTAATGAGATGTAGTTTTTTAAAATTAAAAAAAATGGGTTTAGGAAATGGTTGTGATGCCTTTAATGGTTGGAGTTTTAGGTGATGGAATGGTTGATAAATAAAGAGCTGGGTGTCACTTTATGATTGGTGGAGTGTTAAGAGATAAAGAGGATGGAATGGACCACCCCTCACCCTTATAATCTTATTTGGTTGTTTTAAACGACGTCGTTAAAAAGAACAGTTACAACAATGGGCCGTTAAATTGGATAAGTTAGTCTTGGGCCGGTATAAATTACAAACATGTCAATAGTGTTCAAGTAGCGTTTGCGTTTTAGATAGCAGCTCCTGAAACGTAAAAATGGCGACGGAGCAAAAACCGGAGAAAAAAAGAACCAAAAAAGGTGAAACAACAACTCCGGCGACGGAGCAAAGAGCCAACGGAAAACGTAAAATAAAAAACGAAGACGTACCGGAGAAATTCCCGACGATTGTTCGTTGTTCAACTTCCAATTCTCACAACAGTAACGGAACAAAATCAACATCTAAAGCATCTCAACAAAAACAAGAACAAGTGGAAGTGTCTGGAGAAGTAATTGTAGTAGATGACGATGATATACATGTGCATCAATCAGCTAACGGAATTGACGTGATTAAGAAGAAGAAACAGAAGGTGAAAGATGAGGCTGAAGAGAAGGAGAGTGGTCTGTTGTATCAAATTCCGATGAATCGTATCAGTCGGATCATTAAGAGTGAAGATCCTAACATTCGTATCACTCAAGAAGCTGTTTACATCATTAATAAAGCTTCGGTATCCCTAATTTCTCTTACTTTTTGTTCAGATTCAGTTAGGGTTTTATATCGTGTGTTTTTGAACAACTTTTTGGTGCAAATGAACCTTAGAGTAATTGTGAAATGAAAATTGGCAAGTGTTATTGTTCTTTTACATTTATGGTTGAATATAGCTTATTGATTTTAGATAAATGTGTGAAATGAAATCATAATGAACGGGTAACAGGTTAGTAAGATGGCTGAAAATTGTGTGCAGAAAGTTATAGAAAAAAATCCAGTTGATAATTCATATGATTAGAAGCTGCTATTAGCTTTTATTAGAAACTTATGCGGTTTCGTGCACTTCTTTGGGTCAGATTTAACTTTTTTTTTTTTCGGCGCACTATAGTTGTTTAAAGAAGATAGGGCTGACTGGTTCAAGAAAGGAACAAGTGAATTAGGGGAAAGTTTTGTGAGATTATGTAGGAATTGTATAGTGATAAAACACTTAACACATGAAAACTATCTTCCATGTTTAACATGTCCAGTCAATAGGTGTTTTTTTCTTTTCTTATGTAACTGAGTAGAGTACATAGATAAGTAAATGAAGGTTTTAGGTTTAACAAATTAAAGAAATTGAACGTATCTTTGGTCATTGAAACCAAGGCTGTTTGTGTTAATCTTTTGTGAATATTTCATTAGTCTTATGATGTGGATCAGCATGAATTGAGTTACTCTTTTTTGAGAGGATTTGATATTGCTTTGGAACATTTGAATTCATCACCTATGAGTTGGTATCATTGTAGTCAAGTTGCAACTTGCAATGCACAAAGGTCCTGCCCGTCTCCTAGGAACAAGGTGCATAAAAAAGCTCATGCCTGAGATAAAAGAAGCACAATAATAGGCAAAATAAAAATATATAATAGCTATCCAAAATTTATAAACTTTATATCTTTCCAAAACTAAAATAAAAAAACCTAACAGAATTAGTATATATCAATTTGGAATAGAGCCATCCAGTTATTAGCAAACATAATAACAGTTAAAAAAAAGGCAACATTAATGTCATTGTGCATAATCTCTCTTGCCGGAGGCACACACCTAGAAAGGTCCAACCTACCTGAGATGCAGTAGTTGCCTGAGTGTCTAGGCATGCACCTTGTGTGCTTTTGATTCCTATGGTTGATAGTGCTTTGGAGAAATTTCCTACATGTGATACCCTTTAGCAATACAATATCTTGTGTCTGGTAAGAAATTGTGATTTTAACTATATATATAATTTCATGTATTGAAGAGTCCCTACAGACTTGCAACATTATCTCTAAATGTCATTGAATGGCTAAATGATAACAAAACATTATTTACAACGTATAAGCAAACAAAAAGCGTAACCAAATGTATATGCATCTTGATGCACAAACTTTTGTTGCAACCTAAAAACATGTATTTTTGTGAAAGAAAAACCATACAGACTTTTCTTGCAACCAAATGTATTTTTGTGAAAGCAAATTCATCACTTATTTGCATTGTTATCTAAATTCTTGTGCATTCTATTTGTGTGCAGGAAAAATTTCTTCAGGTGTTCACCACTGAAGCATATGCTAGTGCCTTTCTGGATCGCAAGAAACATATTGATTACAAACACCTTTGTAAGTTCTGTGCCTTCGGCAGAAGGAATGTGTTTTTTTAGTGTTTCTTTTTTTTTTCGTCATATTGTTTATAGATTATGCGGGTTCCAGTTGGGATTTGGGAATTTCCCTTAAGGTTTATACAGTTTTTAAAATCCCAGCTAATGGTGGCAAGGGCTTGTTTGAATTAAACTATATTTTAGCTGTGTTTAACTGGTCAAAAACTCACCAAATGTATACTTTCAATTCAGCTTTGAGATATTTTGACACTTAGTGATTTTTAAACTTGTTTTTAATGAGAAGGATAAAGTAGTCATTTTATATGGTTTTAGCAGTCATTTTTAATGTCTGTTGGTGTTAAAGACCAACACTTTACAATGTGGCAAAAGGTTGGTACAAAAACCATAATAAGAACCATCTGTGTAATTAGTCTCCAAACAATATTTATTTAAGTTTTTGTTTTAATACACCAAAAATTTTGTGAAGTTGACCATAATACTCTTGCTCATATCAAATCTTGCATAAGTATATAATGGAGGAAGGCTATTATGATAAATGATTATTTTTTCAGTGTACAAATTCAACTGAACATGATAACCATCTGATAAATGTAGCTAATTCAGTAATTTTTGTTGTTGAATCAGCATCGGTTGTTAGTAAGCGAAAGAGATTCGACTTTCTTTCAGGTATGTTATGCAGCATTCATTTAGTTTTTGTTGTATTTGTGTTTGTAATATGTTTATGTCTTGTTTCATGTAGATTTTGTTCCTGAGAAAGTGAAAGCAGAAGACGCATTAGCAGAATCACAGACCGCATAGAGGATGACGATTCGTATTTTTGTAGGATTTGTGCATTTTTGTGTTGTTAAGATTTTTTGTTATGCTTAATACTAGAATGTTGTCTTGGTTTCAAATAGCCAACTGATATAGAGATTGTGATCTTGATATATACCAAGTGTGTGTAAATGACTAGATGAAATAATCTATCCGATGAATCCTGATAGATTGAAATGAGAAGAATAAAAAGAGATCGATGACTGGAGCGATGAATCAAAGTATTTCGTTTGGGGGTTAAAGTTTGTGATGAAGTTTTTCTAATCTGAGCCATGATACGAAGGTTAGGAACTGTTGCATGTGAAAGTGAATGTGGTGATGTTTGTCTAATCTGAGCCGTAATATGAAGCCATGAAGGTTATTAACTGTACTGCAAGTGTTTTTGCATTGATACCATTATTATTGCTTCGGGTACAAGTCTTGATGCTTCTGGCTTTAGGGTTTAAAAACGCTTCAGTAGTTGCATTTGGGTTTGGTTTATGTATGTATATGGTCGAGTATAAGTTGCATCTGTGTTTGGTACAAGACAATTTCTAGAGACGGGCTATGATGAACGTGTAATGCATGTAACAAATTAAAGTCATTAACATGACGATACATCACGTGTCAAAGTAAAAACCGTGGCACCTAAGACCTGACCGTCGATCATATTGCGTGACCAAGTAACAATGCTAATTTATTTTGAGTTCTTATCAACAATAAGTATTTTTTCATTTTCTTAAAATATCTAACAAAAAGGTAGAGCTAGCATAATTGATAGGTTAATTGTCCGTGTGTAGTCACAAGTTCAAATCTATGGGGTGCTTTCTTTCTTAGTTTTTTACGTTTTTTTAATACAACTCTTAGTTGCGCTGCCTGCCTATGTTTCAATCACAATATGTTTCTTTTGCGTCTAACGAGCGTCACAAAAATTGTGCGTAAATAATTTCATCAGTGTGTTTCTTTTGTGTCTAAAAAGGGTCACAAATTGTGGGTAAACAACCTCGATGCAACGAGACCCGCTCTGCAAGATGACCCCATATGTGATTTCGTTATATTCGCAGCGAGTATAAAAAAATATATATTATACTTTGTAAGATGACTCCACCCTTTGTAAGGAGTTTTAATTTTACTTATCATTTACTAAAAATCTATAAGTTAGTAAAGAAAAATCTTACAAATCGAAGTTTAAATACATTTAACAAGTTTTACATAATCAATTTAACTTTAATGTGAATTTTCTTACAAACTCGATAGAAGACCGGGTCACAGCAGTCGGGTTACGTGATCGGGTTCTGCATATGTGATTTCGTCATATTCGTTGATAAAAAGTTTCATATCTCGTATGTCACGGTACAAAACTGTAATGACTTAAAGTTAGTAGTCAAAACGATAACTCAATCAAACCCAGAATATTAAAGTCGAACTATATATCAAAGTAAAGTAAGAGAACAAATTCTAATGGTTGCATTGTAACAAACCTCTCACACGAAATTTCCAATTAAATTAGTTATTTACCAAAATTATGACAAATATAATCATAAATATTTATGGAAAAAATCTTGCAGGGGCTTATGTACAAAATTACAAATCACAACCTCATTCGCTCCGTTCAAAAAAATAAAAATAAAATAAACATTCGCTAAAAAATTTGTTATATATACACATTCCATCATTCAAAATCGATCAAATCGCCGGAGCAGTTAGCATGAATAAGAAAACAAGCACAATGAACATCGCCGGAGTTAGCATAAAGAAGAAAACAACAAAAGGGAGAAAAAAAATAGAGATAAAAAAAATTGAAGAAACAAATAGCCGTCAAGTCACCTTCTCCAAACGCCGTACCGGACTTTTCAAGAAAGCATCGGAACTTTGTGTTTTGACCGGAGCACAAGTCGCCGTACTTGTTAATTCCCCCGGCGGTAGGGTTTTTGCTTTCGGACACCCTAACGTTGACAATCTTGTTGATCGTTATTTGAAAAACAATTCCGGCGAAAACTCCATTGCCGGAGTCGCCGGAGCAATGTCGGCGGTGACCCATTACTGTCCACCGTCGGTTCCGACGAAGGAGTTTAACCAACACTATGTTGAGGTTTCGCGGGAACTGGAGGCGGAGAAGAGGCGGAGGGAGATGATGGTTCCGGCGGGGAACGGTGGTGTGCCGTGGTTCGATGAGGCGGTTGATGGGTTGCCGGTGGAGGAATTGGAACAGTATTTGTGGTCATTGGTTGAGTTGAAGAAGAAAGTGATGACAAGAGCTGATGAATTGATGATGATTAATAAGTCTCCGGCTGTTTTAGGTGGTTTTAATGGGGTTGAGATGGGGTGGGGTGGTGGGTTTAGTGGTGGTCAAACGGTGGTCAACGGTGGTGGGTTTGTGTTTCAGCATGGTGGTGGTGAGTTTGGGAGGTTTTAGATTATTTTTGGGAGTGAATCTTTTTATTGTTATGATAGATTTGATTATTAATGTCTAGGGTTGAATTGTCATATAATTTTTATCCTGATGATTTTGAATTGATATTTTGCTTTCTTATATTGATTGATGGCATATTGATTTTTTGTATTTTGATTTTGATTTGTATTAGTTTTTGTTCTAAAGTTTTTTATAATAGACATGACAATAAGTTTAGTTGTTTTAGATAATAAACGGTAGAGTTCATGATATCATAATTAGTACTTCTTCCGTCTCATTATAAGTGTTTTAGTTTGAAAAACACAAAGGTTTAAACAAATTAAATGAGTGACCTTTTTTATTGCAATTTGACAATAATAACACTTATCAATAAATATTATGTGGGTCCATCGTATTATATTGTTTGTTTATGTTAGTTTTGTGTTTGTAAGGGTATATTTGTAAATCGACTAATATATTTTAAAAGTGAACATTTGAAATGAGACAATAAAAAAAGAAATTTGGACACTTTTAACGGGACGGAGGGAGTAATAAACTGAACACTTAAATCGAACCAAGGTGCACAATAAAACATAATCAGAACCGCCAACCCGAATTAGTTTGAACCGGTGTCTATTGGAATTAGTTTGGAGTTGATATAAACCATTGGTTTATATACCTTAGTAGTGATGTTGGAATTGGTAAAAACAATAAACAAAGGAACCAAATCAGTTTTAAATCAGCCAATTAGCCATAAGCACTAGTTAACAAACCTAACCAAAACCTGTTTCAAACTCAACCTGATTGCCATAAGAACTGGTTTGAAAAAAGAAACCAGTTTTATACGTATTATAACCATTATCCATCATTTAACATTTAAAAGAAAAGTATAAAATCAGTGCAAACCCTTAAACCGTAAAGCCAATATTACTAGCCGGTTTGATCGAACCATCCAACGGGACCAGTTTTGTTGTCTTTATAAGCTTATTTAGTTTGTAAGGAAAAAAAGAACCATAGTCATAGGATTCGCTCCTCCCCCACGTATTTCATACCAGATCGCGTGAACCGGATTCGAGTACAGTCGGGAACCATTCGCCGATGGTTTGCGATCCAGTTCGATAAAATTGGCGGATTCAATTTCACCCATAAACGTACTTGGCAATTGCAATTCGCGATTTATACGACACTGATTCATTAATCCAATCAAATTGGTATGCGATTGAGACCAAAAAGTCATGCTAACACCCTCAATTTTGCTAATTACAGTAAGATTATGGTTGACTTTTATGTTTTAAACTTAAGATAAGAAGATGCTTTTGTTATTTTTATGAGCTTTGTGTATTAGTTATGAATTTTTATGATATAAATTTGAAATGTGTCATTTTAATTTGTAATTGTGTTAAAAAAATGTATCATAGAATGTTTATAAGATATGGCATACCAAACTAAGTGGTACACCGTACCACGTACCGAAATGTCATTCCGAATGAACCTACCCCTTCATACCGATTAGAAATTGCCTAACCACGTACCACTATTCGTACCGCAATCCATGCCGACTATGAAAGAAACACCACACAATTATAGTAGGATGATATCATCCAGAGACCAGAGGCCAAAAGGCCCATTAATTAGTTATTTTTACAGTTTCAACACTCTTTTAAATAATTAAATCAGCCCAAAGCCCCAAAACATAACAAATTATAAAAACATAAATGACAAAATCAATGGTGATAGGTTGAAAAGCCCAATTTAAAAACCGGTTTATCAAAGACTCGAGTTGGCGGGTTTCATGAGTGTAAAGGTGTTGGAATTACTGACTTGTGTATCTAATTTTCCGGGCCTCACCCAAATCTTTACATGTCCATCCCGACTAGCCGTGAGGATAGACTCATGAGCGAAAATTAAACCAGACAAAGGTTCAGAATGGACACGGTGAGCCACCAATGGTGCGAGCTTAGGGATGTCTTTTGTGCTGGGAGCCGGTTGGAGGGTACCGACGGGGACCACATTGTCCCAGTGAGATGACTGGGTCCTACTATATGTGGGGGACCCACCAGGTGGACGACGAAGTGGCACTATAAGTTCATCCATTGCAAGGTCCCAAAGCAATAGTTGTGTATCCTGCGGATATAAAATTGGTTCTAACAGTTAGAGATCAAGTGGCTTTTTATGTTGTATTTCTATATATGTTATTATTATTTGTCCAAACAACCATAATTATTTTAAATTAATCAGGCGGGTTGGGTCAAAAACAGGTTAGGTGGTGTCTTTTTAACAACGCGTTAATCACATTAATTCTTTTTACTGCAATAATAATTAAAATCTTTAAATGAAACGAGCTGCAAGGTTGTGTGTATTAACAATAGACTTTAGGCAAGTTCAACCCGTTTGACTGGCTGTTCCTTTTTTGTCTAACTTAATTTCATTTGACCCATCACTACATGAAAGGGTCAAAATTGTCACCTCTAGTTATTGCCTCTATGGCTCTATGTTAAATGTCTCACTTCATGTATCAATTATATTTTATTTTAATCTCTTTAAACAGAGTACCTGACCAACTGAACCAAATCTATATACTGCAGTTTCAGATTCATCTTCTGAAGTTGGCGGTGACCAGTATGAATCGAAAGCAACTCCGCTAACCTGCAAATCAATTACAGAAATCCATCATAGTTTATCCCCACCGACCATTTTTCATCCAAAGCATTTTAAGCCCAAGTGATTTAGAAAGAAAAAGATCATTTAGAGAGGTGGGAAACTAAGCATGCCGGTTAACAGATCAAAAGTAAAAAAATACCATTTTTTTGGTATGATCTGGGTTGACCAACAACGCTTTTGTACTTTACCCGTCTGATCCGATAGAAATGTAACATAATCATAGCTGACCCATTCATAAGTAAATGAACAAGAATAAATTACCCATGAGTTGTGACCCTCTCCCCATGCAACAACTTTCCTATCTTCCATACTCCAAACCTGAACAAGATCGTCTTCCCCACCAGTCAAAATGTATTTTCCATCAGAACTGAGTAAAAAAACTAAATTTATTTTCCACTTTATGAAGAACAAAGAAGATTTAAAGAAATAAACGAAGAATCATCGGAGATGCTTCTACCTCCAGGCACAACAAAGAAGGGCACCGTAGTAACTTTTTCCACCACATATTAGTTGTTCATTTATGTAATCAAATACCCGTAAATAACCTATATGGGAAAAATAATATCAAGAACAAGAATTGCAGACAATCAGTTAACTATATATTAATATAGCAGATAAATAAACTACCATCTCTGCCAACAGTTGCTAAATATCTTCCATCAGCAGAAAATGCAATTGCATTGATAGGGCCTTGACAGATATGCCATCTAGCAATTGGGTTACTCTGTTTAACAAGATATGCTAGTTAAATAGCGAGAAAAAGAATTTAATGATGGGTTAAGAATTTACGTTAGATGCTACTGAATCTGTGAAGCAACTAACACACACTTAACAGACTGTAATTATCAGAACTAGAGGTGGAAAAATTAATATTGGCAGGAGAGGTAACTGGGTTGGGTAAAAAAAAGTGACTAACTATATAGGATGGGTCAGGTACTCAGGTTGGACCACTATTAAAATTTTATATACAAGTAGAGTATTAAACAACTGACAGTAACTTCTTTTTTAAAACAATAGTTAAGTTTTCTATATTTTTTTAACAAATCGGTAACTTTCAAGCATTTGATTACACTTTCAACGACTTTGATCCCTTCCCCTATTAACCAAGTTTAAAAAATGTACCCATGCGATATAAGAATCTAACTCAAATTGACCCAACTTTAAACTTTTCATGTTAAAGTACAGTAGAAGAAAGAGCTAACTATCCAAATGTCATCATAAATTGTACTTGATGAATGCCTACAAATAAACCAGTCAACAGTACAGAAACCTTGTTTGAATATTATGCCGTATTCTTAAGAAAGCTGGTTGCCTACCTTACTAGAACGTGCATGTGCAATAGAAAACTGGGTTTGATCCTTGATTACAGGGAATGAAGAATCACCAGGACCCTCTTTGCTCTAACAACATTAAGAATAATATCAACTTAACAAATGAAATCCAATCAAAGAATGAGGCAGCGCCTACAATGATATAAAGTAACATTTATGATCCAACTGTAAGCTTGCCTTCTCATAAACATATAAGTTTCCATCAGCATGGGCAGCAACAAAAGCGCCATCACGTTCAGGTATCCATGCAACACTCGTGCACCGACTGTTGAGAAAAGGCCAGTCATTTGATTATTTTGAGTAAAATTTATAAGTGTGGTCAATTACATTTACAACATCAAATGATGGAACAAACATTTTTGCTTGTAAGGTCAAATTCAAATGTGAATACCTTATATTAAGTAAAAGAAGAGTTACCAAAGAGGGAGATTGTATTTCACATAAACTCTTACGTGTTATTAAGGGCTCCATCTTTGTTATAATGATGTGCGCCAACTAACTTCTTCCCAACATCTTGCAACTGCAATCGCAATGATCCCGAGTATACTACAAACAATATATGCTACAAAATAAGCAAAGAATCTAATATCAAAAATCCCTTTGAAACATGGAACTAGGAGAAAGATTTTACCATTTCCCGTGTTCAACCCAACTAGAAAGTCATGCCCATCTTTGGCTTTGGAATCAAATGCATGACAAATAAGGTTCGAGTTACCGAAACTAATTGACTTAATCGGATCCTGAAAGAAATACATTCTCTTGATCAAATTTTAATGAATGTAATCATCAGGTAGCAATCAAAACTTGAAAGTATCACAATTACCTTTTCTTCAGAATTGAGCTCCGTAATATATAAAGTATCTCCTACATTGAATATCAAATAAGTTCCTTTACCATCAGAAGCATTTGAACCAATCGTTGAATTGCCACCATTACTCAACCCTCCCACATGACCATTCTTACTCGCACCACCATTCGCTTTATTACTTGCCCCATTTCCTCCCACCAATCCAAGCATTCGACTGCCATTGCCACTACTTCCTAAAAACTTTGATGTCACATATCTCACTCCACTACTCGCAACACTATAGCTTGAGCTAGGCTGCAACACAGGCAAATTTGCTGCAGCCTGCACTGGTTGATCCTTGATGTTTGCTAAAGTTATCTAAACACTCACAAAAAAATGTTCTTAATCACTGCACTAAAAAAGTCACAACAATAATCATGTCAATTTTGCATCAGGCAAGATACTAATTTTGACCTAATAATCCACACTACGACCTATTGGCCGATAATAACCCATACTAACGGTTTTGACCAACAACACTCCCAACTTTCACTTTTGTTACCAATGACAGATATTCCACTCGGTTTCACTCACGATCATGATTGTGAACGAAATGGAGAAATGCAGAAGTGAAATCAAGTGATCATCAAGCCAAAATCCATGATGATTATGCTACCGAGATTGTGTACGAGTAAACTGTTAGCTGAAGAGTTACACGTTTGGATTATTAAAATCTAATTTTCCGAAATGAAATCATAGCGTGTTTCCAGAACACATATTCCCGATCCTTAAGTAAGCTACGATTAATCTAATTATCTGGTAGCTAATCAACATCAATCACCAATAACCTAATTCAATTTCACATCTCTAAACATGAACAACAGTTAATCGACCTAAGCATAGATGAATTCAAACACGAGATGATTACCTGAGTGATGGATTTAGCAGCGGCGTACGGAAGATGTGAAGAAGGATGAGATTTATCGTGATGAAGAGTGTAACGACCTTCGGGAGTTTTGAAGAAGTTTTTGAGACCGAGAGATTGAGCGGCGGTGTTTGAAGAAGAAGGTGCGGCAGCGGTGGCAGTGGTGGTGGTGGAGTTATTGTTCATGTTGGCGTTGACTGAGGATGATCTGCAGGTGAAGGATCATGATAATGGTGGAGTTGAAAATTGGAGTTGCAGGTCAATTTGCTGCAATGTTATTTCTTTTCTTTTTTTAACACCCTTTGACATCTGACACTTTCAATTTTCGTGTAAACGAAATCGATTAAGTGCTAAACATGAGGATTTTAATATTGGAATTGTTTCAAGTAACGAAAGTAAAAAATATCGAGGTTCATAGTTTGATCTATATATATTAACTAGTTTAGGGCCCGCGCTACGTTCGGGAATACAACATTTAAGTGGTTATTTTAACGATATTCATGACGTTTCCAATAAATTTTGAGACAAAATCGTGGT
>JAOYNQ010000001.1:6497690-6509710 GCA_026259685.1 Tagetes patula
AATAAAATAACATATTGTGAGAAAAACTCTCAAGTGATGCCACATAAGCGAAGAGTCTTTAAAAAGATGACACCTAAGCTTTTTTCATTTTCCTATATTATATAAAGATAACTAGTTTAGTGTCCGCGAGCTTTGGTAAAAAATATCTGATCAAAATCTTTTAAATGAATGACAACTTGTACTGCTACAAAACACGAGCTTTGGTATGGAGCTAAGAAATAAACAACCTAATTACCTATACAAAAACCAACAAACTATCGTTAAAATACTTTTAATGGCGTTAAGTTTTGTTTCTTTTGAATCCAGACCAACGGTTTAGGTCTTTTGATCGGAAGAAGAAAAACGAATCGATTGATATAATAGTTACCTCAAAGCGGTGGTCCAAACAAAGAAACAGTGTTTCAATTGGTTTTAAGCCTAACGGTGCTTCAATCGAAATTCGGAGTGCCGTCTCACTTATATATATGTTGTACGTGTATTGTAGAGTACTAATTAAGCTTTATTTGTTTTCATAATTTTTCATAAGAAATTGATTAAGAAATTGAACAAGACAACAACAAACTAACGTGCGTAAGTATCAAAATATAAAATTAATTTTTTTTTAATTCTTGTTGATTTTTTTATATTTGATAGATATTAGTAAAACATATCTGTCACGAAAAGAGAAGAGTAAATAGTCATTTTGGTCCATGAGTTTGTATCGATTCGAACACTTTAGTTCTTATGTTTTTTTTTTGACATTTTAGCGTGTGGTTTTATAAATAATTGTCATTTTGGTCATTTTGTCAACTGTTTCTGTTAGTTTGATGTTAAATAACTAAAATGCCTCGTCTATTAGATTTATATAAAAAAACATTTTAACACCACACTATTATCACCCCCAAATAAAAAAACTCAGGTACTTTTATCTAGGGACGAATCTATAGTAGTGGGCCGCTACCCCTCAGCTTTTATAATAAAGTGTAAAACTAGTGTAAAAATTTAATTTTCCTTTTCGTTTTATGTATCGGTATACCTTTAGGGTCAAAAATTTATTTTTCCGCTCATCTTGAACTTTATTTTTAGATCCGTCACTGACCTTCAACGCCAACCACCACCTTCAACATGCACCATCGCCACTCACACCTACCACAATTCCACACCCACCACTATTTTCTTATTACTCCTAATCTACAAATTAAACCTCTGTGTCAAATCTCTCAGATCTTGATTTTAATATGTGCAAAACTCAAATTTCAGTGGGATCATGATTGGATTGCAGGTCCTGGATAATGGGTTCGTAGGTTGTAGATCGATGGTACGTCTTAATAGTTTTTGGCAGTCGATAATGGTATTTCGAGGTCGTAATGGTTGTTGGTGATGGTGCTGTTGTAGAGACCGCACCGTGCAACGGTGGTCGGCATTTGGTGGAGCGGTGTTCGTTAGACAGTGGTGCGATCTGCGCGCCATTGATGGATAAACGGTCTCAGTTTTATATACCTATGTTAATTGTTGTTCAATAATAAAATACAACTTAGAATATTCTTATAATCAGTCTTAATTAACTTTCTGATGATTTACTATCAACAATCCCCCTGACGTTAACTTGTTATTTTTTTTTATGACATATATTAAAGTTAAGAAATATGATTCATCCATTACTAGGTAATGAAACTACAATACCACTTGTCAATCAAAATCAGCATAATAAATTAGACGTAAAGAGACAATAAATTAATTAAGTTTTGTAACGTTTAACTCTATGTATGAACAAATCTCAGAATCAATGTTTGTTTTGCGAAATAAACAAACAAACCATATATTAAAATAACATATTCATTGATCGAGTGACAAATTTGAACAATTAAATTAAGGAACATATATACGTCCCTAGCTAGCTACATCAATACACCAAAACTTAGAATTATTTCTAGTTTGTTATAAATAAAGTAGTTAGCATATATATATGAGAACTATATATGAAACATACAGTTCTGGAACATAAAATTTCCGGATTGGTTTTGATTATATATGTAGGTTGTTGAAGATTTTCTGTTTCTAGCCTTCCATAAGCACCAAATCGTTGTGAGGAAATGACGTGAATTATAGCTTTGTTGCCTGGCCTGTGCTTCGGGACCGAATTGAAGGAACAAGCGGAGCTGTACGATGGCATTTACATGTTAAGGTCATGTTTTCATTCGTTACACGTGTTGGCAAGGTGATTTTGACGTCTTTGACCAAACGAATTGAAACGTATAAATGTAAGGTATGATGATTAAACGAAACATATTAAGTAGTTACGGGCCATGACTATGCGTCGTATTTATACTGATACAATATAACGTGTTTAAACACTCAAAAGCTCGAAACTTATAAATATGTGGTGCGATTAACGAACCGTTAAGTTGTGACGGATCGGTAATAATACAAGACTTAAATTAATCAACATTAATTTCATACTTAAGGAAAACTGAATCAAACCGGCCAGAAATTTAACAACCTGAAGCAGTGAAGCTTTTGGCATTATTCTCTTTTTAATTTTAAGTATATTAATACAAAATGCTTTTTCTAAATTTGAAAAAAAAGAAGCTAATTAATATTGCATCATTAGGTGTAATATGTACGTGCCTTAAGTTAAGTTCAATAACGTACGTACGTACGTACAGTCAACTTTTACATATATCATGACATATATCCTCAAGGCTACACTTTGTAAAATATGTGAAGTTAATTAACGTACGTACAATCAATTTTTACATCCTCGGGTACTAATTCAGAAATATAATACAACATTGACATATATATAGGACCACTATATATGTAACAATTCTTTCTAGACAATGTATACATGTATCATATATCTACAATAGTACATTTACATACAAGAATTTTCTTTCTACAATAGTACATTATATACAACAATTTTCTTCATACACGCTTCAAACCCATTACGAAATTTCCTAAAAATGCGCAACTTTGTGATCTGTTAAGTCCCTAACATATGATCTCCTCCAGGATTAACCACTCCGTCACGTATTTGCCTTGGACCACTATATAACCACACACACCACCTAGAAACAAGGTGTCCTTCTCCCCTCAACGTGTCGTTGTCGTCGGACGTTGACCCCTCTAGCGGTGGCCTCCTTCTCTAGCTTTAAAATTTTGTTTTTTTTAAGTGGTCATTTTACGTTTTTTTTAAGTTCTACATGACTAAAATCCCTACGCAGTTCTTTTCAAATGATGTGTGTAACACATGTGTTGTCCCTTTCAAACCAAACACAAACAAAATTCCTTCTAACTATAAATATAAATACCTAGCTATCAAATATAAATAAATAGATTAATAAATAAAAAAGAGTAGAAATTAGAGAATGTGATTGAATGAAAGAAATAACGGAAAGTGGTAAAAAGTTAGAGTTGGTGAAGTTTTAGATTGTGATTGAATAACAGAAAGTGGTAAAAAGTTGAGTGGGGTTAGATACACAATTCTGACAGACCAAATAGTACACACTGCAGTAACAGTTGTACATGCAGGACCATAAAAGGCTTTCCATAAAAGACATGCAAATGCAAACACTTCCTTTGTTTCACTCTCTTTTGTCTTCTCTTCTCACATCTGACAATTCACAAGACCCCTAAATTATTAATTTGTTCCTTATCTTTTTTATTTATTTTATCAATTACAATATTAATTTTTAACTTTTAGATATATATATATTCTCAATTATTTGCTATTATAAAAGCTTTTAAAAAGTTTTTTTTACGTTAAATCATGTCTCAAAATTGATTTTCTTTATATCTTTAATTAAATTTGAAAGATGAAATAAGTATCTACTTAACATTTTGTGCTAATATGGTTTTTATGCCTTACGAGTTTTGCTAATTGTTTTTATTATCAACGTATATACTGACCCAAGTGTAAATAATCCAGCCTTAACTTGTAGACAATTCTCCAAACTCGAATTCAGCATTTTTATTATTTTAATTTTTTTTACTTTTCTATTTCTATACATATGTAATTTTTTCATTTATGGTATATATTTATAGTTATATACAGAAAACAATGTTACATGTATAATGTTTTTTTTGTTTTTATCATAATTGGAAAAGCAGTAATAATTATCATGTACTAAATTAACAAAAACTATCATACTGATCGATATGAAAAAAGCCGTTATAAGGCTTGCAAGCATAGTTAAACTTATACTTAGACTCAATCAACATAAACTTGTTGATTAAATGTGCTTCAAATTTAAGCTTGAAATCAAGCTAGCTAGTTCATGTAGCTCAACTCAAATTATGATTTTAGCAAAATAATAAACGGTTCAATTACACCCAAGATTCATTCAAAACCACATGCAATGTACGTAAGCTAGCTAGGTGACGTTTTAGAAATATATATAGTAAGCAACTTGTGTAGAAACATGTGGTGAAAGTATACTATTTAGCATGTGATCAATAATAGGTGTAATAATGGTTGTCAAAAATGCATTCTTTTTGCAACACAAAATGATATGTTAAAACTTAAAACCACATAAACAACTGCATGCATTTCTTTTCGTGACAGAAACCTGTCATACATAAAATGTCCAAAAAAACAGTCACTAAAACCCCACAAACCATAACTAGTTACATGCCTTCAATTCTTATTCATGATTCCGATTAAACTGATTAAAACCCATTGATGAAGATGCAAACTTGTTTAACTCTTGTTGTAAATTAAATGACACACTTCTTTCATTTCTAGCAACCCCCAAAAAGTCTCTAGTCAAATCACCTTCACCATATTCACCACCACCAGACACTTTTCCTGGTGGCGTCCCATCCGGGGCTGCTTGTTGCAGCCCCGCCATAGTCACCAATCTATGATCACCTGGTCCATTTGCAGGGCCTGATAGATTGGACAGACTTGAACTCATGAGCCCAAATCCGGTATCGTTTCCACCGGAATTTGTGCTTCTGGTTGACCCCATCTGAGCTGCTTTTTGTAAAAGAGCAGTGGCGGACATGTTACCGGTCACTGGAGCCGGTGAAACCGGTGGTAGAGATGTGTTACACATGATGTTGTTTTGAGTTGAACCACCAAAGTTGAACATTGAGTTTAATTGCATTTCTTTTTGAGCTTGTTCTTCCTCTTTTAAAGACATACCTTGTGGCAATCCATTGTATCTTCCAAGCCAATTCACCATCTCCGGTGATAGCATTCCGGTGCCGTTGTTGTAGTGTGAGCTTGATGCACCCATGAAGGATGAATTGTTAGGGTTTTCTAGGTGAGGATTAAGATTGTTGGTATTGTGGTCTAACCACATTGGCAATCTTTGTTTTGATGCATTGACATCAAGATTGGTGTCTAAAACACCACCAAAAAGAGATGGAAACTGAGTGTCACCGCCACCACCACTGCCACCACCACTACCACCACCGTTCATCATCATTAAGTGATCATTACGAAAGCCCAAATTTCCCATGTTTGGAACCATTGGAAGTGATGCAATTCTTGAGTTTTCTTCCATTAGTGCATCACAAAATGCTCTATGTGTTATGAAGCTATCCTTCCTGTTTGAACATACGTACATGCATATCTATGAATTTTTGGGACTTCATATTTTTTAAACCAAGTTTTTGAAGGTGTTTTAGTTTCTATGAGGTTGCAAAACTCTAAAAAAATCTAACAATTAATGAATGTTTGAAACTAATTGGTGGCATTAAAATTGTTGTGCATGTTACATATTTTAGATTTCGCTACATTAACCAAAACACTTAAAATATTATTATGTATTTTCTAGAATAATGTAACTCCATGGATTTTTGGGATTTGTAGGTGGTCCACAAAAAACATATTAGTTTGTATGAAGTTTTTGAAAGTACTAATTTGGTTTTTATATAGGTATCAAACTTTATAAAAATCTGATAATGAATGCTTGAAATCGTTGAAATGTCACTGAAATCGCTTGTAACTTCAACATTCGGTGTTAGAATTTTTTTAGAGTTCGCTATGTGCTATAGCGAACTCTGTTAAATTCATAACACTTTAAAAATTCGGTTGAAAGCACCTATTATGTATTACTAAATTAACATGTAAATTCATAATTATTGAGATTTTTAAGTGACATATGAAGAAAACATAATAGTTTGTATGATGTTTTTGAAATTGTTTGGGTCCTAGCTAGAGATCGAGTTTAATTTGTTACCAAAATACATTAAAAACTCTCTTAAAATTGATGCTTGAAGTTGTTTATAAGTTGGCCTTGAAATCGCTTGAATATATGATGTGAGATTTTTTTAGAGCTCCCTTTAACCAAACCATTTTCAAAACTCTTCTAAAAAATTGACAAAATCCTTATATACATCAAAATCAGAAAATATATATAGAGATGATATAGAGAAGAAGTAGCATGAACGTACATACCTTGAAAATAAGGTTCCACAATCACATTTATACTCTCTAGTACCACAAATCTTGCTATGAGCCTTCCAATCCGATTGAACCGCGTATTTCTTGGAGCATTTCTCACATTTCCACTTCTTCTCCCCATGTTTCCGGCTGAAATGCTTCTTAACTCCTGTGAGATCCCCGAGAGCTCGCGATGGGTCGTGATGAACACAACTTTTTTCGGGACAAATGTAAACTTTCTTCTTTATCACTTCATTCTTGTTTCTTTGCTTAAGCTTCCATGGCAGATTGTGTCCTCTTCTATGAAGCTGCAAATTTTGGTCTCTTTGAAAACCCTTGTTGCAAATCTCGCATACGAATCGATTTGTAGCCATTAATGATGCGGGTGATAACGCGATAACCTCAGCTTCTGGATCTACACACACATATATATATACATATTCAATTTATCTGATTTTAGTAAGAATATAAACACCTTAAATTGATTCAAAAATATTAATTTTTTACCTGGATTGCCGGCTTGATTACGCTTTCGTTTACCTGAAATGGAAGAGTTAGGGTTAGGGTTAGGGTTTGCGATTGGATCGTGGATGAAGGAGGTGAGTGAAGAAGGTGGTGATGAAAACCCATCACCAGACATCATCTTTCTTGAATCTTTAATGCAAAAAACACAAATTTAAGCAACAACGACCGATGAACATGAACATGAACATGAACACGAACACGAACATGAAGACATGCTGATGAACATAAAGATAAAGACGATGATTATATATATATATCGATGTAACTCAAGTGCCCTTTGATGGATATATTCTTGAAGATTAAAAGCTTTAGATTATGATGAAGATGAAAATGATATATGGAATATGAATTGAAGCTCAAAAAGATGAAAAAAAACCAGAAAAAGAAGAAGAAAAAGAAAAAAACTCCATGGATATGAAATGATTAATATTATGAGCTCTGAATTGAATCAAGTTGTGAGACAGATTGTTCGTCTTTTTCTTTTTGTTTGAATATATCATATATATCACAGAGAAAAAAACACACACATGATAGCTACTTGAAAACAGAATATTTGTATACAAACATCGATAGAGAGAGAAAGCAAGAGAGCCTTATCTTTGCACGATTTGCATGTACACTAGGGCAGCATGGACTTAATTTGACCACATCTTTAATTTCACCTCAAAATATCGGGTTTTGGAATTTTTAAATCTGACTTTTTAACTCTACGAAACAAGTAACTTTTGAAAACTATAAATTTATTTACTGTCCTGGTGTAACTATAAACGTATAAATTACTGTTGTTAAAAAAAGTTTATTTGTACGAGTTTAATTAACTTTGTTTGTTGCATTTTGTTATATACTTCACATAAAGCATTAGAGAGTACAATTTATTTGAAATATTTATTAATAATCAATGGTTATAAGTTATTTATAAATGTTAACTAACAATTAATTAACCAATCTGGTCACTGGTTATAAGTTATATGAAAATATTAACAATAGCTAGTTGGACCATAAAATTTTCATAGGTATCTTTTCTGAGCTTGAATATTTTAATTTTAACTAAACGTCTTTTTATACGAGTAAGGTCAGGTTAGGTCACATATAATTAACGATGTCATATGTGCCGTTATAGATGATGAAACTAAGATATTATACTTTTTATGTAATTATGATCATAAAATAAAAATGTAAGGTAACCATTAAAGATCATTAGAAAAGAAACTAAATTAGTTACTTAATAGAGTTTGATACTTCGCATTTTGTTTTTCATATTTTTTATATGCAAACATGTATAAACATGATTATTTTCAAGTTTAAAAACATCGTTGATCGGAATTTAATAAATTTGTGAATCAATCAAGAAACCGTAATTAATATGCATTTTTATTAAAAATAAAAAAGTTGTAATGTCGGTTGACCCACCATCCTATATACTAGGTTCGTGTATATATAAACTACTAATGAAAACATTAAAGGGCAACTATACAAACATTCTAATGGACACCCTACGTATTTTCTCTCTTTTTTTATTTACATGCGTACAGGGGCGTACTCTTATAAGGATGAATTGGGATGTCGGCCCCTACATGTTTGTTGTTCTGAAGTACCATTTTTTATCCCGATATCTTAAATTTATATATATTTTGATCTCGTTCACGTGAAAAAATTTTAATGTGTTATATATAAATTGAGCTCGCGGCTCGCTCTTATGCTGAAAATGTTAAGGATTCGCAAATGCATGTGTATATATATTCAGAAAGGATGTACTTATGACACCTAGCGTAAGTATATGTATAACACCTAGGGTTTTGGTATAATAACATCCTTTTCAAATGATAAAGTTGAATATTAATTTAATTATCATTTAATTTTGATATTGGTATTTTTAATATAATTTAATATTAAACTCTTTGTTGTCTGCATTATTAAAATAGTATATTAGTTAAAAGATACTCCACGAAGACACAAAAGATGTGTGGGAAAAGAATGATGGTTAGGTTAAACTTCGTAGTCAATCAAGTGGCCACTAATATAAAATAATATAAATATTTGAGGTACGGGCATGGGAAATATTTAATTTAATAATCTGACCAACAAAAGTAGAAGACTAGAAGTAGGCAAGTAGCTAGTGATTGAGTACAACAATCCAAAACTCATATATAAAACCGGTTCTCATATAACCGGTAGTAGAGCTACATTAGAGTTGAGCATAACATGTTTCAAACCGGCCAGCCACAAGATATATATCGGGTACGTACGTGTATTGACTGACCCGAATCATACTTGGCCCGTTCTTGTTTCAACGGAAAAATTATTCGATCTGTATATAATAAAAATATCTTATTAGCATGTTTATTTAAGCTTGCGAGTATATACTCCGACTTAATAATTTATAATTAAATAACAAAGTATTAGATTTTAGTTTCATAATTTGAGGCCCCAACTTCAATACTTAGACTCTAGTTTCATCACTTGAGCCCCCAACTTCAATACATAAGTTTTTTTTTTCTGGATATATTTTTATAATTATTATTTTTTTTATGTAAAATCATATGATTTTATTTTACTTTTGAATAGAAAAATAAAATCACATGAATCTTTGATTTGTGACGTAGTTTGCACATTATTACACGTACATTTGTTTAGGTAACCAATTTCATACTTAGGTAATCGCTTTCAATTTTCCAACTTGGCTCAACTTGCCAGATTTAGTCAAATTCAGACTTGTTTGTCATATGTGTTCCATCGAGACATTTTCGTCCACTACTTATGGAATAGTAACTCTAGATGTAGCCCATTTTATGCCCCCTTTTAAATTGGTTGTTTTTTTTGACCGCTTACCTTTGTCTAGCCAGTCAAGATATGCCTTATGCCTACGTCTGTCAGCTAGCTCTTGAATCATTTTTGTATCATTTAGTGTCTTGAAAGGATATTGATGACCAAGACATCGAATCGTACATGGTCGTGTAACCAACCGCACAATCATGTAAACAGATGTT
Organism: Tagetes patula; assembly: GCA_026259685.1. NCBI lineage: Eukaryota > Viridiplantae > Streptophyta > Magnoliopsida > Asterales > Asteraceae > Tagetes > Tagetes patula. Next base: position 6,507,576 of record JAOYNQ010000001.1, read on the forward strand.
AAAGTTACATGGTTATGTAACGTACAAACATTATTTTTATGTATTTTTGTTTTAGTGAAAAAATCATATATATACATTAAATCACAACAAACCTGGTTGTAGCCTGTATTTGTAAGTCATGTAACAGGTTTGACTTAGAAGTAGGCCTATGGATCACTCTCTTAGCTTCTCCAACTAGTCGCAAGTCAATTCTACTAAACTTGAAGTATAGATACGATGCTACATTCAGTCCAAATAGATCAAACCACTCAAGTGCGAAATGGTTAAATATCAAAAGTTTTCTAAAACATGTCTGAAACCAGTCTAGATCGATATGAAACTACACTGAAATCAGTCTTAGCACTACTTCTTTTATCCCTTTACATGACTTTTTGAAACGTTTGTATTTCAACTTTTTAACCCTTTTGGCTGGTTATTGATTGTAAGTATTGAAGACATAAAAAGCCCACAACTATACACTGATAATGATGTGATTTTGGAGTTATATGAACTTAGTTTCATGTGATGTAGTGAACTTTGTTTAAGTAGCAACATCACTAACACAACTTTTACCGCTTCTGGTATAATAGCCAAGGATCTTCTAGGACTCTTTTGTATTGATGTCTCTAGTCCTTTAAGACATACTAATAATTGCAGTTGGTTTTGTTATGTCTATTTGATGAGACACTAGTACTAGCTAGCATTTAGAATTTGAAGTGTTCAAAATATTTCTAAATGTTGTTGAAATCCACTCATAAAAAAACAATTAAAAGCTCTTGTTCCGGTAGCAATGACAAATGCCCTTTACAAAATTTTGATGATCATTATAAGGTGGTTTCGCAACTAACATAATCGTGAACACTCCAACATACATGTGGTCGAAAGACGGAAGCTAACTCTTCACATGGTTATGGTTGGACCTATAGAGGTAGTGTTTAGAGGACACCTTAGGCAAACGTTTCGGTGACAACATTGTGGCAAAATTTGCAACCGATTGTTTCGGTGGCAAATTCCGGTAGCAAATGCCTAATTTTGTAGTAGTGAACGCCACATACATCCTTGAAGGGAAGTTGGCTAACCCTCATCGAGGAAGATGAGTCAATAAAGATCGGGGTGATTATAACCCTTAGGCAGATTCGGCATCCATCATGGACATGAGAGGCGATGGGTTCATAAGAACGTCCTGCCCCTGATATTAACAACGCATTAATTAGCGTGCATTGACTGTGGATGAGAAGATAACTCCATAATTTGAAACTTTTCTAGGAAACATGTTTTACGTACGACCACGCTATGTTGGGGAATGACACGTTGCTAGCTAGATGCTTCTTGTTGTTCTTGTCAAAATATCAAGACTTTTCTTCATGTGAGAGATTGAGGGTTCATGTGCCCAAAACAGAACCTATACGACACAATTACAATAATGTATATAAAGAACGAATAAAGGGTCACAAACATTTAGCAAGTAGATTGCAAATACATACAAGATATAAATTAAATCTGTTATGTTCAATCAAACCTATGTTGTACATAAAAAGGGAATCTAGCAAGAAATGTTAGTACCTATTAAATATTTGGGGTATAGATCGAATACCATGATACACATAACTACACCCACTAGGATCCAAGTTACACACTTCTTGGGAATAATCAATTCCTTGCTAGTATAACTTAGTGTTAAGATTATTAGTAATTAAATGGTATTATATTATCTTAATTTTACTAAATTTTGTTTTGCTCGACGAATGGAACTACCATTGAGATATGCTTCTTCGAGAAGAAAGGTCGTGACAACTGTAGATAATCGTCTAATCTTGGATCTAGGGCTGTCAAAACCGTTTTCATCATCTTGCCAGCTTCTTCAGCCCTAATGAGGTGTCCGAAACCTAATTTCCGTGATTCAATCTTGTGTTATTTTTATTAATGCTTGTTAAATCAAACTTCTTATTTAAACAATCGCAAACAATGAGATGATGCCATCAATCCGGTCGAGTCACTTGACTAGAACAACTACAACTCACAACCGGAGGAACGGCCATCTCATGATGGTGGTGATTGTGGTTGCAATTGGTGATTGACTTCTTGGTGTGAAGAAAATATTGGTAGTAGAGGTGGTGATTGGTGTAAGAAGAAGAAGAGGGGGGGGGGGGGGGGGG
>JAOYNQ010000001.1:6518738-6545501 GCA_026259685.1 Tagetes patula
CATATACCCATTTGGCTATTTACAGTTAAGAGTGCTTTAGTAGTTTAGTGTCTGTTTGGTATGAGGTAGTGGAATGGACGATGGAATAAAATAAACGGAGGTAATGGAATGGACGATGGAATGAAATAAACGAAGGAAATGAATGAACAAAGGAATGAAAATGATCATTTCATTCCATTACCTTGTTTGGTTGCTTTAATACAAATGAAATGAATCATTATATTGTTTTGTTAAGTATGAATGAAAAAAATAAACGAATGAAATACAGTTCATTAAAAATGACAAAAATATATTTTCATGGTTATGGCCTGGGTCGTGTCTTGGTTTGGTCCATGTGTCGGGTCATGGTTCAATACATGGGGTAATACATGAGTGAGGTCATAAATCAGATCATGGTTCGGGTTATGGTTAGAGCCATGGGCCGAGTCATGGTTCGAGGAATGGGTCGGGTCACGGTTCGAGGAATGGATCGGGTCACGGGTTGGTTCATGGCTTGGTTTGTGATTCGGTTCATGGTTCAGGTCATGGGTCAAGTATTCATGGCTCGGGCACGGATTAATTCATGGCTCGGGCCGTGAGTCGGTTCATGGGTCGGGTCATGGTTCGAAGCATGGGTTAAGACATGGGTCTGTTCATGGAGTCTTTGGTCGGGTCAAGGTTTGGGCATGGGCCGAGTCATGGTTCTATTCATAATTTTAAAAAATATTTCATTCCTTGAAGGAATGAAAAAAAAATGAAGTATTTTTCATTCCTTTGTAATGGTTCATTACTTTACATTGACCAACCAAACACTCTTTTTTTTTTCATTCCGTCGCAATGGTTCATTTCATTCCAACTTTCATTCGTGCATATCAAACGCTACCTTAGTGTCTATATATGCTTTCTTTCATTCGTTAACGCATAATAATTAATTCATGCCAGTTAATTATTTGGTTAGTGTCTATATATGCTTTCTTTCATTCGTTAACGCTATGAACAATTCTAGTACCATAATATAATCAAATAATTAGTCTTATTTTAATTTCACTCGATTTTGCATATAATAATAACCGTGAACAAAATTTAAACAGCTTACAAGGGAAACTAAGTGGAAATTAAATGGACGTCGAGTGTAAAATCTATGTGCTTATACTATTAAGATTACCTTTAGAAACAAAAGTAAAAGTTGGTAGGGTTGTAAACGAACCGAATGAACATGAACAATGTCTTGTTCATGTTCGTTTGTTAAGAAGCTAACATGTTCGATAAATGTTCAAGAACACATACCGAACGAGATTTCTTATCTGTGTTTGTTTATTAAGAAAACGAAAGGAATACGTAACAAACATAAATGAACGCAAAAGAACACAAACAGATGTTCATGAACATAACGACTACAACGAACATAGATATGATTTATAATAATATCTACCTTTTTCGTCTCAAAGATTACTAAAAATCCACCAATAACAAATAAATACTTAGCATTATCATTTGAACTTACAAAACAATTAAAATAAACGAACACATGTGAACATAAATGAACTCATTTCCAAACGTTCATGAACATAGACGAACGAACGGAACCTCTGTATATGTCCGTTCGTTCAACTTAATGAATATATTTTTTGTTCATGTGTGTTCATTTATTAAACAAACTAACACAAACAATATTTATGTCTAACGGTTCACAAATTATTCAATAAACATATAGTTTGTTTGCTGCCCTAAAAGTTATGTATCATTTGTCAAGTTGTAAATATGTTTTTTAAAATCTTACTTTAAAACACACATTTTTTAAATCTACTATATAAAGCACATAACTTATGATCTATGAATACATCTTTTAATGTTCACCTTATAAGAGAAGCACCAACATCTTTGTTGTTACGGAAAATTTTGTTTCAAGAACAGAGTATTCATCTTTGTTGTTAAGGAAAAATCTGCTTTAAACGGACTGTCGGTCCGTCGGATATTACGTATATGACTTCATCTCATGCGCTGATAACTTCATGTCTAATACGTCACGATGTAAAATCGTAACGTATCACGTATTAATATTTAAAAAATAAGACGTGTGTTTTCATTCCTTGCGAATCAAGACCAAGTCATCATTTACATCACTTTTAGCATCTTTTTTTTCCACGATTTATTTAATGTGAATATTGCATTTTCAAATTTGATTTGTGTACGTCGTTGAAATAGAAAACAAAAAGAAATGTAAGGAAATTTCGATCACTCACTAGTTTATGCGATCGTCCTCATTTCCTTTATGAGGAGGCTCAATCTTAAAACCTTATTTTTTTATATTTTTTTGTATTGGATGAGACTTAAGAACTTCAATTTTTTTCATATTATAAACTCTTAAATACTTTAACTTATTGCTATTGGCTTGACATAACCGATTAACATTTCCAAATGTTCGTTGTTTATTTAAATTGATTGAAAAAAAGTTTAGTAAGTAATATTAAACACAAATTTTAACGTGGTGTATACATGTAGTGATAAGAGGTTTGAATTTTTCAAAAGAGTCTCGGGTTCTATTTCCACTAGTAATAATTTGGAAGGGCATTTGTGGAAAGGATGGGAGACTTGTGGCAACATGAATTCGATTCCTGAACCAAACGGGTATTACTGATAGCTTGTCATCGTGCTTACGGGAAGACGGGTTAATTAGTGGGTTTTTCTTGAATTGGAGTCGGATTTTCCTCAAAATAGGTGGGCTTTGGCTACTTAGGGTTGTCTGTATTCGCTAGAACGTATAGAGTCATATATTTTTCGTCATTGGATTACCCCATGTAATCACGTCTTTATTCGTTTTGTCTTGAAAAAATTTAGTTAAGATTATACCGTGTGACAACATACATATCTATTATACTAATTAATTACACATTTTCGGTCATATGTCGTTGCACCAACCGCAGATAAAAAGAAAGTTAATTAATTACACCTTCGTTAATTAATACTTTGATCAACTTTCAAATTAAGAATTCTTTCGCCATCATCTTTATTTATGCCTATATGGTAAATTGAAAGTTTTAAAGCGTGTATATTTTTTTTAAGCGAAACGAATAAAATCTGGTTATCTGGGGTAATCCAAGGGTAAAAGGCGATCTCATACACTCTGCGAACACAGACAACACTGGGTAGCCCAAGCCCACCTATTTCGAAGAAACCCGACTTCAATTCGGGGAAAGCCCACTAACCTGCTCGCACATAGGCACGTCGACAGCAACCAAGCGGTAAGACCCGTTTGGCTTAGATATCGAACTTGTGCTACCACAAGTCTTCCTTCATTGCCCTCATTGTTCATTCCAAAGTAATGCTAGTAGAAATTGAACTTGGATCTCTTTTAAAAAATTCAAGTATCTTATCACCACACCATATTAAAAGTTTTAAAGTGTGTATTTGTTGAAGGCTAAAAGTTATGTGTAAGATGAATACAAATAACTATCAAATTTAAATAGCTAGTAATAAACTAATATATTAGTTTAAAAACTACAAAGTAGAAGGCAAAATTTTTTTTTATGAGATTAAGACAAATAAGCGCGACAAAATTTCCATGTTTGTGTTCTTTTGTTAATAAAATAAGTGTGTTCATGTTCGTTTATGTTCTGTGGTAATATTATAAACAAATATTTCACGAATGAGAACGAACACAGGTGAACAAAATTGAATGAACCTAAACAAACGTAACCGGAGGATCGGAGGAAACTAAACATATATAACTGAACGCACATAATAGAGCATAACCAGAAAAATATAAATGAAAGGACTGTTTCTTTCACCTCTTAATAATTCAGTTCTCTACTTAATTATTCAGATTTAGCATTCAAAGCGTTTATTTAACCAATATAACATTGTCAAACCTAATGTATATAAAAGCATGAATCACGTTTTAACTTATTTTCTTCTGACAAGATATATGGTTCAATTGTATAATTAATAATTTGACCACCCGTTAACCATCTTTGTTTAATTAATAATGTCCCAAAAGTTACAACTATCATGCATCACTATGTTATGATCTATGATTAGACTTAAACAATCAAACAAATCAAGTCATCCACTACAAACAAGATGTAACTAAGGCGTCATCATCATGATTTTACTCGTGTGTTTTTATCATTCTTTCGATCCCACACGATCAGTTCGATCATACCTTATATCGGTATACCTATCTGTTTCACACTTTCTGTTCACAAACATTTTAACAAGAGTTTATTAGTGAAATTATAGAATATACTAGCTCTTACTTAACTTGGAAATCAACTAGATTGTGAAAATCGAATGGTGAATTGACTTTGCAAGCAAAACGATCTTTTATTAGTGAAAATTTTACAAAACACTAACTAGCAAGTAACTAGAAGGCTAGACAAGAGGATTAAATAACACCATAACACAAAACAAAACTATTTTTTTAACTGAAAATTTTTAAATTTGATATGGTACTTAAACCTATTATCTATGGTGATTTGTCAATGGGCCATCATCCAATTGGTTAAACAAAACTGTTAATAACCAGGAAACCACCGGCGAACTTACAACTCAAGGTATGGGGCAACTGCCACTGCTAGAAATACTTATTCAATTTCAACGGATAATGCATAATAATGTTATGACCCCAGATATATGAATACAGTTTTTAATTAAAAAATTAGTTTTGTTATTCAAAAAGAGTTAACGACATAACTTGTTGCTTGTTTGTCTTTTATTTCATTGTGTGAAACTTGACGTTTAATGAAATAAAGTTTTTTTTTTTTAAGTTATAACCTATAACAGTGCAACAAAACGTAGAAAACTACGTCTATCTGACTTCTAGAACAAAACATATGAAAAACGTATAGTTTAATACATGTAAATAACATATAACAAGCACGTATTACAGAGTTGAACTTGAAGCCTAATAGAACTCTGATAACTACAAACAAGAAAAACATATAAGAGAATAAAATTAATAGGTTATGAGAAAACCACGTGAAGTTCACCGACCTTTGAAAATACAAGTTATATAAACATGTTTTTAAATCGGTAGAAAATCAAATAAGTCATACATTGAGGCTATGAAATTATTATCTTTCCGTACAAAAATCATACCATCATCCCGTACTAACTATTATTTAATTAATACAACATTTCAACGTTATATTGTTGAAAAATATGTAGAACGTTTGAACTTGTTAAATCTTTATCTATATATATCAAAACGTCATAGATCTTCACAACTCACAAAACGGTAAACTTATACTTGAACCAATAGATGAGTAGGTACTATATTCACTTAAAAAAATATTGGGTATGAGACGGGTATGGTATTGGGTGATACCGGACTAATTCACTAATTTTTGTTTTTATATTTCTAATTTCCTTCTAATAATTATATACTATATTGAATTAAAAAAGTTATGAATAATGTTATGTGAGTATTTTTACTCATTGTGTTGTTATTGGTTCTTGTTGGCTTAAAAATCTCTATCAAGTAATATTAACAAACTGACAAGTAACGAGTATGCTTTCATTTCTACTATGTATTTCCATGATGACTCGAAAGTCAATTATCGCGTAGGTATGTTACAACCATTTAAGTTATGTTCACTACTGTTACCTATTTTCTTAATCACCCAAAAGTTCATGAGTCTCCAAAACAAGTGTTTCTATCATTCATGTTAAAGGGTAACGTCAACATAGTAACCATTCCAACCCGTCAAAGCCATCAGACCGAATTGTTAAATCGTCGACCAGTTTAGCTTACGTATGTCACGCAGATTAACTCCACCTTCACACATCACTCACTTGACCCTCTTTCACCCCACTTCACAGTTCACACCAAGAAAATTGTTGACCCCATAACTGCCCTCAATTTAATTAAAAAAAATATTTTAATAAATCATTATATGTGAAGAGGTTAACTGGCACTCATTAACGCGTTGGGTTTTAACGCCCCTGGGGGAGCGGGTCCCAGCTCAGCTTAACACCCGAGGCGTGTTAGCACACTGGATGACCTAATAAAAAGATATATATTTTGGTAGAACCGAATAATCCCTTAAAAAGACTATCATATTGGTCCATGTATATAGACATAATACCTTTGTTTCTTCTATTGTGTGGAACAAATTATTTTGACACCAATGGGAAATAGTAGAGGTGTTTGGAGTAGCTGGTGTGTACAATGTATTCTCAAATTCACAAAAAGGAAACCAAAGCGTTTGGAGGTATAGTTTAAGGTGCAAAGGATAGCCTATCGCCTAGGTGCAAAGCATTTAAAGAACACGCAATAGGAACAAGTGAGATGCATAGGCGTTGGCCAATTAAGTGTGCCTTACTGCACTCAACTGGTTTATGTGGGTCGCCTTTGACTACATAGGCGTTGGCCAAGTGGTTCATAAAATGATCTATGATGATTTTCACCCATGTTTCTATTACCAAAAGTCCACAAAGTAACCAAGTCACCACAGAAAATGACAGAAAGGAAACAACAGCAGGATTAAGATTTATGATTCATAATTTAAAGAGTATTTCAACGCCCAACGAATAACATGATACAAACGAACAAAAAACCTTGTTCCTGGCAACCAACTTTCAGAAAAACGACACCCAAATATAACGATAGCTGCACACATGAAGCTTTTATTCAAAAAGTAAACACAATTCATCTAACCAAATTAAATTCTCCCAGAAGGCATAGAGCATAGATAGCAGATATATGTTGCATAAAATAAAAACTAACCTTCATTTCAGAAAATGATGTCATCGTCTTTCTGAGTAGCAGTTAGCATGTTATGTGCAGCATTCATGGAGATTCCTCTTTGTAAAGAAAGATTCTCCGCAGCTTGTTCTTCAGCGAACAGTTTAGAAGATTTCATTTGTTTTTCGATCTCTCTTTTTTTAAAAGCTTGAATCTTTTTCAACCTAAAGAAATCTTCTCTTTCCAATTCATCAAGCTCACCTTTGATATAACTTATGGTGTTTTCTAGCCTGGGTTTGACCACACTTTCTAGAGCGTTGACCCTGCGGTTAGTAGTCTTGATTGCTTCATCAAGGGTCAAGAATGATGTTTGAAGTGATGCAAGTTCCACGAGAACCTCAATTGCTTTCACATACGCAGCTTTACACCCTTGGACTTGTTGACCACCTCTTGCCAACCCAGTCAACTCGTTTTTTGTCTCTGCTTCAGTAAAGTAGTCGAATTTTGGGAGTTTTACACCTGCAACGTTTTCGGTGCGGGACCTGACTTTTAAAGACGCGGTTTTGACATTTTCTATGACAGTGTACTTGATGTTGTCACCAGCTACATATTTTGCTTCGGTTAAAGCAAACGAGGAAGATTTCATAATGTTTCCCATTGATTCTTTAGTTGCAACAATTTTCTTTAAAATGGCTCGAAATTGAACGGTTAAAGCATCACTTTTTTTCTTTAGAAGAGCATGGCCTCTTGTTGCACCAACAAGACGAGCCTTGATGACTCCAAGAACGGTAACAGTGGGGACCACATTCAAACGCTGGCCCTGGCCAGACATCTTGTTGAATATATGTAAATCTGTGATAACAAACAACCAAATAACACAAGCTAAGAAACTAATACAGCTTCCAACACATATTTTGTACTGTAAAACTATGATTCATGTGTTATGAGAGGATACGCTTAGCCCATGTAAGTATCATCTTTTTACTAGTTCTCCAGCTATCCTTTAAACTTAAAAGATAATGAAGCTAACTCAAATGTTCTATGATTAAAAGGTTATAATTATTCAACTAACCCCAATTAATCTCACATGTGTCCCAATTAATCTTTTTACTAGTTCTCCAGCTATCCTTTAAATTGCACCTGTTTTTGTTTTATAATAATTTATAATATTAACTTGTCTACGGAACTAAAAAAAACTAATATTGTTTGAACTGATGGAAAACCGAGAAGAATTTTAGTGATTTCAAATAGAAAAATAAGTCTAAACACAAGAAGAATTTGATATGTATAATTCAAAAAATATTTAAGTAGGAACGGTACTTTGGATGTGTATTCATTGTTTAAATTTGTAATAATCAGCATTGAGTGCCTGGAAAAGTATGTTTCGGATGTCATTGTTTGTGCTCGATCCAATTAAGCTTATAAAACATTTGTAGATCATCTGCTAGACTGTGATTTCTTTAGCTTTCCTAACCAATCAACCATGACTCCTATCACAAGACAAACCAACTAACTAAACTTATCAACATTCAACGTCCAATTATTGAAAAACATCCTCACTTAGCATACCATATCTATTTGCCTGCCATGCTTACCTCAATACTTAAATACCGTCAAAAAAATGTAAAATTTCTACTTAGTTGTTTCAAATTGGAGCAAAATTCATTCAAAAATTGAAGTAAATGAACAATAATCCAGACTACATAACTCAGATCTTATCCTCAAAACAGCTACAGTTTCTTATTTCTCTTTCAACTAGCACTCATTTAACATTTCAAGCTTCTACAGATTTAAACCACATCGAAACAATTCTATTAACTAACATAACAAAAACCTATAATGTGCGGTAACTATGCTAAACAAAAGGATCTAGATCGATCAACTTCGCGGTTAACCCTTAGTCAAAATACCGTTACAAAGTTTAAGATTAACAACAAATCGAAGTTCATTTAGATTAGATTTAAACTCATAGTTCAATAAATCAAACAAAACTCGCAATTAGTAAGATCTACATTCACGATTCGCGCCGCAGTTAGGGCTAGCAAAAGTTAACTTAAAATCTTATAATATAAATATGAAATTCGATCGATTGTTATAATCAGATCAAATCAAGGACGAATAGGTACTAATTCTGATCCTGAAGTGTTGGATCAATGTTAGTTTAGGGTTAAATCATACGATATCGATATGAAGCGAGTAAAATTAGATCTGTACTGAGTAGTTAGAGAGAGAAGAAGATGATTACTTGGTGATGAAGATGAAAATGAAGATCAGTTAATGCTTGCTAGCGATTGATGATGGCGATGAAGATGTTCGATCAATCATACACCTGACGATGATCGCCAGAAATTGTTCTTTGTATTGATTGTATTGGGGAAATTATTTTATTTTTTATTGTTAGTTTTAATTGTGTAGATGATTTATTTGATGATGATGTTGATGGGCCACGTCTTTTTATAACACGAAACTATGATTCACGTGTTACTTAGTTACCACTTACCATATAGAAGTAAGCCCACGACCCCATTTACCGTAATAAAAATTGTTATTAGTCATTTATGAGCAATTTTTATATAACTTTTTTTGTAATGAAGAAAGAAAATCACGCTATTTAGGCGCTTAGGTGTGATAGTTTGTTTTTTTAAACAACGTATAATCGATGCACTAAGAGATATAAAGACCGAGATCAAAAGAGTATTAACAAGCAAGTTATTTACTCGAGATTGATTCGTTAAAACTTAAACTAAACGGAGCTTAAACAAGCTTGAGACTGATCTTGACGGCTTATCTAATAAGTAGACTAAAAAATATCAAACTTAAATATGTGGTTTATTTAAGTACTTTATTTATTTATTAAATACGTATTTAAATTTCGAAATCACACAAGTTTAATCATCCTATTCACACACCTAATGCTTTTATTTCCCACACCCCCCAGACGCCGCACATAGACCTCGACGCCGCGCCTGGGTCACTTCTTATCCCAGACGCATCCTCGAACGTAGTCAATTACGCGTCAACACCCTTATGCGCCGCGCATGGCCCTCGGCGCGGCGCCTGGGTCATATATGTGGCCAACAACATCATCGGCGCCTAGGTCATATATGCGGCGCATATGTCCAGGTTTGACTGAATTTCACCTCGTTTACGATATTCCTCGGCTGGCGTTGACAGAAAAGTGACTCAGGCGTCGCATCAAGGCCTATCTGTGACGTCTGGTTTTAAAATAGGTGTGTGGATAGAATTTTAGGGTGTGTGAATAGACAATGCCTTAATTTATCACACAAGCTTTTTTACATGCGTTGCGTGATAGTATTAAATATTAATCATGCAAGTTATATTTCAGAAATCATTTAGATGACATAATACAAGATTTGTAGTTATGTGAGATTAAGATTAAAAATTACGCATGTCGTTAAAACCTACGTAAGAATTTCATCCATTTTATAAAGCTTGCGTGGAACTAAAGCTTGCTTTCACAAAAAGAGTAGCTTGCATTTCAAACTTTCCCTATCATTATTATTCAAAACTAAGATAAAAATAATTAAGCTATGTGAAAGTGTAAAACTATGATGTAAATATGTATAAAGTAAATAAAAATATACAAACATAATCATTAAATAAATAATAAGTCAAGGGTCGAGTTTTTTTAGTTAAAGAAATACAGTTCTTTGTCCGAAAACAGCCTTATATTTTATAATTGTTTTTTATTATTGTGTTTTATTATTATTTTTCATAATTCTTTTTATAATTGTTTTTATAATTCTTTTTTAAGGTTGATCAAAATATTAGTGGAGTGATTCATCGCGATTTGGTGACAATGGCGAAAAAGAAATACATTTCTTTGTCCAAAACAACCTTGATTCAAGCATGAACACGTATGGAACGAGTTGAAAACACCCAAAAGAAACAGACACGAAGAGATGCTAATTTGGAAGTTGGTCCAAGTGTAAAGAGGGCCAAAACGTCCGAGGCGGGACACTACTCGAGCTCTAGTAGAATTCCCAACTTGACTCAACGCCCCCTCTCAAGACCAATCCATCAAAGGGAAGCAACCGGCCGATAGTTCAAGCAAAAAATCGAGAGATTCGTTAATCAACATCGTCAAATCATACAAAAATTTGATGTCGGATGAAAGGGAAGAGAAGAAAATAGAGCGTCAAAAGGTTACGAGGCTAGACATGCAAAAGAACTATTGACATTTGAAAAATAACAATTGGAGTTTAAACAACAACAAAACATGAGCAATACAACCGCGATATCAAAAACTTCTTCCAACCGCATGAACACTTGACCAGCGAGCACCTGGAAGTCATGCTTGCTCGGAAACGGTATATCTCAGCACAATATGGATGGAACTACGATTTTTAGTATTTTTTTTGTTTTAGTTGTAGGTTATTTTTTGTAACTTCTAGTTTTAATCTAGTTTAATATATTTTCATGTATTGTATTTTCATTTTTAATGAATTACAGTTTTATTTTTATTTTTAATGAAATGTGTTTTTTTTAATTTAAATGGAATGAGTTAGAAGATGAAATGGTTATGACGTCATTAATGATTGGAGTTTTCAAGAATAGAATAGTTGATAAAAAGGATAATAGGTGTGAAGTTTTTAGCAACTTCCAATGTGATATAGTGATAAGAGGCTTGGATTCTCCAAAAGATACCCAAGTTCTATTCACACAAGTTCGATCTCTAAACCAAACGGGTTTACCACTAGCTTGTTGCTTGCCTACGGGCGGACATGCTAGTGGATTTCCCCCGAATTAGAGTCGGTTTAAAAAGATGGGCTTCAGCTACCCAACGTTTGAAGTCACCTTTCACCATTGGGTTAACCCGAGTAGCCAGGCTTTATTCGTTCTCTATAAAAAAAAAGGTGTTAAAGTTTTTATTGATGGGTTGTTAGGGGATATTGAATGGACCACCCCTCACCGTTAAAAACAAAACTAAATTGCGCATTACGGCTTGAAACTTTAAAAACTGACCAATAACAAAAATAATGACCTTTCTCCGACGGTTTCACAGTTTTCAGCCAAACACCTCGAAGAGGAATGAATCAGGCGCTTACCAATCCCGTTGTCGACAAATGTTAAAACGGCTACGTGTGTTTCTTCTATTAGGTAACAACATACGTCTCGGAGTTAAATACATTTACAGACAATTGCTTTCCTCTCGCTATAAATCAGAAAAAAGAAAATGTATATCTTCTATAATTATCTACTGGAAGAGGCTGGCTATTTGTATGTCACAATTCACCATATAGAAGAAGAAGAGAAGAATCTGCACCAGGCCTTTTTGGGGTATTATATAAATATAATCATACTTAAGCTCACCAGACCAAAGAGACTATTGATAGCCACACCATTTCTTGATCAAACTTCCAGCTCTTCGACCTGATGCCAAAGTTGCTGGCCAACATCTGGACAATTGCTGGCTCGCCATACTGCTTATCTTATATATCTTCTCCAGAATCAGTGTCGATAGATAAATATAATCTTGGTCTGACAGATCGCTTTTGGCGAGGAAACGAGAAAGGACTATCAGATCTTCCCCTACTTCTCTTATCAGATCTACCATCACTCATTCCAAGAAGCAATGAAGCTGCATATGAAATGAACAAATCAGGGTGTTACAATTAGTAAAATTAGCAATATGCTATATTTGATTAGGTGTCAAAATGCTATAAGTAGTGTGCCCCCGGCATGTTTTCCTTCAGAACTGACAAAAATTCTTGACAAAAAAAAGGTTGAATACTTGGGTGCCCTCTAAAGTCTGCATTATCTCTAAAAAACCACTTGACCCATTTGGAAGAGTTTTAAGATTAAAAAAAACAACCAAAATCAACCCATTCTATAAGCAATTAGGTCAAAATCAAGCTGATAGCTACAATTTTCCTAGCAGTTTAAAAGGGAGAAGAGATGACAAAAAGGGTAATACCAGTATCTGCTAATGCATCCAACCCACCATCCTTTAATGGCGGTTGCAGTCTCGAATTTAACCCAGTGGTTGCAGCAGCAGGGGGATCAGGTTCAGAAGAGACACCACTGCAACCACCACCTAGCCTGAGTGATATCCAATCATCACCCCTGAAACCATTTGACATAGGTGGCGGCTGATCTGTGAATTCAACCTGTTGTGGTGGTTCTGATGGTCTTGTAGGAAGAAATAACTGCAATGATGGATCATCACCACCAAAAGTCAATGTATTATCAATCAACCCCTCGTTTATGTTCATCGATTGCTGGTGTGAAGTATCAGGGACAAGTGCTGCAGGACCCAAGCAAGCTTCACCAGCTAATGAATAACCGCCGCCAACACCCAAGGATGTAGAAGCTAGTTGACCATTATGGAAGTCAGCTAAATCATCTGTGGGGTCCACTTCTGAACCAATAAAAGGAAAGCCAGGCCCACACGGATTACTAGACTGTAAAGACCAAAAAGGACCCCCGAAATCATCATCGTTTGTGTTAAAAAGACCGAGTTCAGGATGTGGCTCGGGAATTCCATGTGGAAGGCTAGAAAAAGGAACTCCTTCACCATCTGGATTATTACTATTATTGTTGTTGTTGTTACTATTATTTTTATAAATTTGTCCGGAAGAAATTAAATTTTCATTTTCATCTTCTGAATCACTGAGAACAATAACTTCAGCATCCCCCCCTGCTGAACTGATAAATGTATGGTCAATGTTGAGAGAGAGTGAATCAAGCTCAACCCCATTAGGGGTAGAATAGTCAAACCGCACGCCACCGTCTTGATTAACACTAGTGTCATCACAGTCTCTACCACTGACAGTGGCACTACTGCTCATAGGAATAGTGTTATTACCATTGGTAATAAAGTTCTCTGGCAGCTTACTACAAGAAGAATATGAAAGCAGATTTTCAGGTTTTCTTCCTTCCCATATTCCGTTTTTAACTTTATTCATTCCAAGTTTTAATCCTGTACGACCTTCAGAAGCACCTTCATGTTTGACCTGTTTTAGTGCTTCTAACTTTGGACTAGGTTTCACTTCGATCGGGGCACAAAGAGTGCCATCAGGTAAATGCCAGTGCCCAAGATCCCCTAGACTCTTTCGGTCATCTTCTGATTTTGCCCGCCAAGAACCATCTGGCTTCACTTCAATCTCCGTCACATCCTCCCCACAACTATGCATCTTAAAAAATTAAAGAGATATAAATAAAGACTCAAAGTCAGCATGTTTTTAAAAAAGAAATATAAAATTAAAGATGGATTCCCATGTGATACCTTAGATGTGATACGAGTAAAATACGGATCAATAATGACATCCTCCAGAGAGTAGTTCTTGAGACAAATCGGGCATTGCCACTGCCAACAAAAGATAGAATCAAATAAATAATAATGATTGATAGGGACAGGGAGTACTGAGTACAGAATAGCTCTTATTAATCAATAAAATGGCTTGCCTTACGAGACCGTTGATTCATTTCCACAAACACTTCAAGATCAAAACAGCCCATGTGAGCACAAGGTTTGAATCTTCCAGCTATTTTCATTCTTGAACCGCTCATCTGTAGTATACAAGACAACTCAGAAATGCATGAGTCAATGTCAAATCATGCATCAATGCTGTATTTATATAAGATGAACTGATTGCAGCAACTTTCACAAGTAACTTCAGGTTTTTTGGCCAAAACAGAATAAAAATGGAACAATGTTATTCCTGGCAAATATATTAATACCATTCTAAATGGAAACCAATAACAATATCAAACTGAAATCAAAATCCTCAACTGATTGTTACTCGTTAACTACCAATCAAAAAGAGTAAATGCAAACAAAATAATGTGTTACTTACAGGGCAGCGTAGATTAACAGATATATTATCAGCAACAACCTCCAGATCACTATCACTGTCAGCATTGTCTGTAGCGGCCCCACCACCTACACACCGGCGAACACGTGCAAGGGCGTCCTCAAATTGCTCACCATCAGTCTCTTTGGGTATAAGGTTGAGAATCTACTAGGTGTAGAATAGACAACAATAAGAAGTGGTCAGGGGAAGCTGAAAATATTTTTCATTGGAGGTAGTCACTGATACCACCTTCAAGTGCTACCATAAATCTTAAATACGAAGTTTAACTTACACAAATATAAAATTTTACACCCATAATAATTAATACAGAAGCATTCTAAACCAAAGCTAAATGAATTTAAAAAGATAGGTAAGCCCATTAATTCAAAAATATATCTGTCTTGAAGTGAGATATTCAAATCAGATCTTTGCGATTACCCCATCACAAAAAAATAATCAAATTGAGCAAGGGAAGTGTGATCACTTATCATCAGCATATACTAATTAAAAAGAACAGAGGAACCTATCTATTTCTTAATACAAAAGTCCAGGGAAAAGAGAGGGTGAAGTCACTACTGAACAACATTTACATTATAGTCAAAATAAGAAACAAATAAGCATACTGATCTTAGAGGGAGCTGTTGTGGATAGAATACAAGCAGATAGCACCGGTAAATTGCACATTTTTAGCATCTAAATCTTGGTAATACTTCGTATCTGTTTACAGTCTAGCCCATTAAATGACTAAACTTGTCAAGTGAAATATTTCTCCATTCCCTAATTGTTATTGTTATCGGTATCCACAAATACTTAAACCTTGCGAAACATATATTTTTTCTAGCTCAGAAGATATTCATCTATTAAGTTTTTACATGCTATAAACTATATTAGTGATTAAAAAGGGACTGAATTTTGTATCTTGCCGAACCGTTATAATAGGCCCAAACCTTGAACTTGTGTCAATTGAGACACCAGCATTACTTTTAATGGCAGCAACCAAAACAGAACACTCCAAGGACCACTAAGAATCACAAAAGATGGCAAAGTGCTCATGTAGAAATATAGAATACACATCAAAAATCCTCAAAAGAAATTTACCTCCCTTTAATACAACATTAAGACATGGTACATTGGTAACCACATATACTGCAAAACTAAAGATAGCACCTTTAACAAACCAACATCCTGATTTGAAGGAGACTCCCACCTGTTGAACTGTGCGCCTTTTCACAATCCGAACACCCACACAAAACACACGTGAATCACAGGCTGAGATGGTAATTTTATTAATTCCGTCTCGGGTGCAAGGTGTTATCTGACAGGAAAAAAAGCAATTAACAAAATAAGAAACTTTTGCATCACAAAAACTTAAGCATATGATGAGCATATCGATGACAGAGCATTAGAAAACTGTTCATAATCAATCATTCAACTGTTGATTGAAGTTAAAACTTACTATAGGACCATCATCACGGCCATTGGCTCCCAACAGTTGAGAACCTGGTCTATTTATTACACGCATGGGCACACCTGTTGCATAACATAGAGAAACCGGAACATTGTAAGTTTAAACTTTCTCAAAATCATTGTTACATCAAGTGAATGGAATTAGATATAAAGCGAAAAGCATACCGTTGATTTGTAGCTCAGCAAATTGTGGCCATTGCATCCTAAAAGAAACCTTGTCATTCAGAAGCATACACCAGGCCTACATATATAACCACCCACATTTTGTAGGCACAACATGAAAAGATCATTCAACGTTTATATACAGTATCTAAAAGAAAAAATAATATGACTAACCTGCACATCGTACTCTGGTTTCACCAACAAATCCCTGTCTGCTCTTGTAAGTTGGAAAGTTTTTTCAATACTCTGCATTGGATTTGTACTGAAACATACAACAGATGTTATTTAACCAGCAGCATTCTTAGATATGCATTGAATATCTTCTATAAATTGAAGTAAATCTACTTAATACACATGGTATATCACTTTAAAATATGTAAAACAAATAACTTGAACCCTTCACCAGAGTACTGTTTAAAAAAATAAAAAAATAACAGAGTGAGACTTACCCATCTGTCGGGGCATTTGCAATAACCATCTTCACAGGAGATAAAGGATGTGCCACTGTAACCCAGAACCTGAATATATAAAGACATGCCACAGTTAACATTTTTTATCAAGCAGGCAGTTAAGAGAGATCAACAGAGGGGAAATGAATACTCCATAGTCAAACATAACTAATCAGATGAGTCTTTAAACTTAAAATTGGGTTTTGATTTTTAAGCACGGCTCACGTCTTGGAATGACTATTATATGGACTTCATGTTAAGCCAGTTTCAGTATGTTCGTACCAAAAAGAAAGAAAAGTAGATAGATCACGCATGTTAATCGTGATACAGTAGGATGCTTAACAGTATGATATGCAAAAGGGACATTTGATATGGAACAAAAGTGGGTCCCATCTCCCAAATACTCATCCAGAAGAATGAAGAAAGAAGATAAGAAGCCTGAAGTCATTTCACAAACAGTATGGTGCCAATAATATCCTAACTGAAAACACTATCAAATTTCTTTCTAGATAAAACTAAAATGGGAAAATCAATGATAAATTCAACAAATGTAGAAACATGAAATCAAAACATTGATAGCTTACGGATCTGCACGAGTAAGCCTACAAAGTTCACAATAAAATTTCGGAGGCGGTACTGGTAATATTCCCTCCATGGGTTTCTCGGGGATAATAACACATTCAATATGCTGCCAAATATTGCATCTTCGGTCTTCACACTGAGAAAGAAAATTTTAAGGAATTTAAAACCACCTTAACACCAAGCAGCATCCTAGAAATCAAACTCTTGCATATAAGATAAGAAAAGAACTGCTGAAACCTTAATTGTTGAATCAGCTTTCAATGAACTTCCACATGGGCAGCGGACCTTTTCCACCTGATGAGGGACTTCAACTTCCTCTTTATGTTTTGTATTATTATTATTGTCTGAAAGACCCCGCCCTTTAGATGTCAACTCCGTTGCCCCGGAATCCTGCAGTTTCCTTGTGGCAAGGGAAAAAGATGATGTGTAAAATTAATTGAAAAGCTACCAAAATAGACAAGATCATATGGTACCACACTACCACCACTAGCTTGCTATATTACACTAGATTGCAAGGAGAATCGGTGTAAAGATATGCACACCTGTAAATGTCATCAACTAATTTGGCTACTTCATCCTTCCCAACAGCATTTTTCTTGGACCACATTCCTGAAACTGTTCAACATGAAATACAAATGCTCAGTTCATTAATCAGAATATATGATTAGTATAACAAAATACAAATATAAATGTACGGTTCAAGTAGCTAAGAATAAACCAAAAAAGAACTGGAATCCAGAAAAGGTCATCAGAAAGTAACATTCAAAAGTCATTGCAAATCACCAGTAATACCATATTGTGTGTGTATAACAAGAAACAATAAGCGTACCCAGTAAATCCCACCATAGTAAAGCTATTGGAAGGATCTGGGGAGGGTGGGATGCAGCAAATATTACCTCTATCCCTGAGGAAAGAGGGGCTGCTTCCAGAGAAACCCTCGGCTCCAAAACAAACAGCAGACAAAACAATACTAAACCTATAGAAGTGTGTGTAAATGAAAGAGAGGATTAAAAATGGAGTAACATTTACCTCGTTCATCGGAGAGAATAGCTAATATGCGATCAATGAGATCCTACAGAACAAAAGTAAGAGAAATAAATAGGAGTGTTTCTTTGGACAATAATACAAAAACTCAAATGTTTAATGGCATGAAAATAGAAACAAAAAATGTTGCGACGTAAACTTTGTTAGTAGCATTAGTTATACTATTGAGAAAGATGAGAACAGCATCCACATTTGGAACCAAACTAAAACCTTTTATTTACATGAGCAACAACCTTGACTAAACAGGGGGTGATGATAACTTAACACTAAGCAAATCAATATAACAACATGATTTAAAAAAGCAAAAATTCAGAAGGCAAACTTGTAGTTTATTAAAGAGAGTACACAAAACAAATATGTACACAGTATAGGTATTAAACTAACTGTTTTTCTGCCACATGATATTAGTTGTTCGTTTCAAAGACTACAAAGAAGTGAACTAGATAGCACAAAATGCATAAAAAGGGATAATGGCTATCTATAAATGAATAAAAATGCAAAAGGAACTTTTTGAAGCCTGAAATTATACACCTTTAAACCCAAAAAAGAATTAACCCATTGCCAGTGGGCAGTGCGTCAAATCTCTGGAGTCGGGAGTAACAGAACATTTTTGCATGCATTCATGAACGTTATGCCCATAAACAAGGAAATCCACAGTCCTACCATGTGTACTGAGACTTATGCATATTGAACCAGTTAATGTGATAACAAACAACAAACAGAGAAAATCCAATATAACCTGCTTCTTTCCTTGCTTAGAAAGACTTAATTGAGTGAGGATGCCCTTCAGCTCTCTTATCCGAAAATGTGCCAATTTTTCCTAGATGAAGAAAGCACAAACACAAAACCATTGCAAATGAAAACAATTAGCCATTGGTGTAAAAAAAAAAAGCTGAACCTAAGCATGTCTAATTTTAACATATGCATAAACATAAACATATTGCAACTGGCAGTGTGTAAGAAGACAAATGACATAGGCTACAAGACAGACAACAGAATAATAAATTGGTATATATGGAGAGTTTTCAAACATATGCTTCATCTTCTTTGGTAAGAAGCTCGTGAGCAGCCGAAAAAATAACTCAAAAGAACCAACAACGCTAAACAAATCAATACACCAAAATCAAGCAACGTAACATGATAAAATGTCAATCCCGCTTATGCCAATTACTTTACCAATTACCACGCGTTTCTTATACCCAACTCTATCATACCCATATTAGCTCAAAAGTCAGAAATGTAAAAAATCTATGAAAGAGTCACAGTTAGTAGTCAATTTTGCTTCAAAAATAGATTGCAACATTAGCATCTACTTACATATCAAACCAAAATCAATTAAGTAAGATATTCAAACTTCTATTGCTAAAATTGAATTGTTGATTTATCGAACACAAAATTGCTAAAACAAGTAATAAATCCTATCACAGTTGCCCTGAACACACCTAATAAACACAAAGGTGAGATGAAAAACCATATAATCAACCTCCAAAAATCACAATTCACCTCAAAATCATAACAAGCATCCTTAATCTTAGTGAGAATCGAAAAATGAGTTTAAATTTAACCTTCCTGAGAATCGACGAATGAGTTTCAATAGCCACATTAAGCAAACAAAACACGGTTCAACACTAAATTAACAAACATCATAATTCATAAAAACAACCAATCTGAGCAAAACTAGAGTAAAACTAGAACAATACCTTGCAACTCGCTACCAAATCCATCAATAACAGTATACATAAACCGCCTACAGCTCCTAACGCCTCAACAGCTGAACAATTCAGCAGCAACAGAAACAAATTGTTTTCAATCAACCGATCATCTGCTTCAGTAAATCACCGACTGATCCAATCAAAACCGATCAAAATCTCAACCTAGAAACAAACTAACAGGATTTTACATATAGATAAAAGGCGCAATCATATGGAAATTTAACTAACGCAACATCGAATGATAGATGAATTGAGTTACATGAACAAACAAATTGGGCGAAATCGGAGTAATTTAGGAAGCCTACGCCGCCGACGAAAGTTTCTCTCTCATCGATTATTTCTCTGTAGTTTTTGACTGAAAAACGGAGCCGGAAGAAGCAATAATCTTCCTTCAATTACGAGATTAAACGGACGTGAGGGGTGTTTTTCAATTTGGTTTAATTCGGACCAACAAATCCGGGTTTGGATTCGGTGCTCTTACGTGCACTTTAAGATCATGGGTCCTGTTTCAGATTTTCATTATAACTTACGTCGAGTCACAACATTGTGTTTGTAACTTTTTATACAAATTATATGATATTAATATTAACTTATGATGTTCATGAGAGATGTTATATTTTTTTTTACTTTGTCACATATGTTATTCATAATGTTAACGTCGTTAGATATGAATAATAAAATTTTTCAGACGTCGCGATGTAAAGTCGTAAAGGTAAATTTGACGGGGATATATGTATAAAATGAAAGTTAGTTGTATATAATATGATAGAAGAGAGGTGGTTTAAGTCGTATTGTGTATTAACTTTAAAGCAATAAATACAGGTGTTTATACGATTTTTATGGTTATTTAGTTAAAATTAGTAACGGTTTAGTCATATTTAAAAATATTTGGGTCGTGTGTATGAAAGTAAAATTGCTTTGATGCGTGTGACTTTTCTCACAAGCTTTTTGTAACAATTTTAAGAATGTTATGATGATAGTATTACACTTATAAAATTAGTATACTTTTAAATTAGTATAATATTTAGTAATAATTAAAAAAATCAAAACTATAAAATAATTCTTGTGGAATCATACTAGACACTATACCAAAATAAGAGGACTAGTTCAATGTCATCTTGATAACCTTATAAAATAATTAATAATAACATTTAAATCATTCACCAAGTCAAACCCATCATGATGGACCAATTCAATTAAAATAGATGCACCTCATCCTGATAAATTTACTCTACTCATCCTCATAAATTAGATGAAGACGTTTGGAAGGAAGGAAGGGTAAAAAAAGTAGTTTACGTTAATTTGCAAGTATGTGAGGTATATGTGTGTCGGTAAGAGTTGAACGAATGTTGGGATGCTAAAGAGATATGCTATAAGACTAGTGTAAAGAAGTAAGAATAAGTCAAAGTAAAATCTGTTAATCCTTTTCTTTTCTGTTGGCATCTCGTATTCACGCCTCCTGTGGTTTGACTCTGCTGTTAGAACACCATAATATTCATCCTCTTATTGATAAATATTTACCTAACCACATCATACAGATAGTATGATCAAGATTGTTCTGCACAAGTTAGCGCGTTTAATATAATTACCTTACTTATCAAGTTTACAACTTGGGTCTCTCTACTTAAAATATTTTCAACTTTCATTTGTGACCATGATGGCAGAAGCCGCTAGGCACTACTAACTCGGTTGGGTGGGGAGCTACGGTACTCAACCATAATCGGAGAGTACTCGACTACTCTGGTAGACTTTTTGAGTACTCGACCCAGACAAAATTACTCGGCAACTTAATCGACTTAAAAATTGTCAATAATCAGTGTCTAAGCGTGACTTTACAGCCATACCTACAACTTTTACCACCCGGGCGCCACGTCACTCTACCTACGTAGGTAACTAGTTTAAATGAATATATGTTGAATACATAAAAAAAAATAAAAATAGATAACAAAAATAAAACATTTGTTGTGTGGACCAATTTGGACCTCAACTTGTCAATTTTATTTCTGGTCACTCTTTTTTCCCGAAATTACTTATTTTCCCCCTCACAACTTCCATTCCCATCAAAACACTCTCACTTATTCACCTTCCACCCATTTACACATGAATCTTTGAATTCAATCAACCAATTTCAAATTATTTTCATACCCACCAATTTTATCACCTAATTTCATCTGGGTATCTTCTGTTTTCTAAATTCATTAAAAAAAATTCAATCTTTTCACCCAAAATTTCATCCCCTGTTTTGAAGCATGGTGATGGGTATTTGTGTTCTGCCTTCACCCATTGTAGACTCACATAATTCACCATGTTTATGTCTTGTTTCATTTGCATCAACACGTGTCGATCAGACGAGTAATATGGACTCGAATTCACGAATGAAATCGGACGGTAAAAAGCCGGGTTCTTCGTTCATGGGTTCCAGGTTTCAAGCAAAAGCAATTGGTTTAAAGAAGCAGAGAAGGGTTAAAGATTTTGTGATTGTTAATAATCTTGGTGGCCAGTATGAAGATGATGCTTTTGATGATGTTAAAACAGTAAGAAATTGTCAACCACCCTGTTATTAGTAACTTATGTTGGTATGTATATCAATGGGGATTTGATCAAATTTTGCAGGTTCTATATTTGAATTTTGAACTTTGTTTGCATATGTACATGAGCCTTTAAATACTTTACTTGGTTGATAGTTTAACTATTTGTTTTGGTTAGAGATGTAAATGGGTCAAGAAACTCATAAATTATTTTAGGTAAGCCTATTAAAAGTAGAAAATTAAGTCAGACTTAAATACGTTTGAGCTAGAGCTCGAACCTAAAAATATACATGACTTACCTACACATATGTAAACCAAGTGCACGTTAAAAGATGAAAAAAACATATGATATAAATTGTTTTATATTTGCGTGCCATATGCATTATATGTACACATAAAGTAATTTTTTTAGTTAGAACGAACCATAAATTAAAAACTAAATGATTTAGATTTTTTTTCTCTTGCAAAATTTAGTATCTGAAAAAAACCTCTTTCATACTAATCAAATACCCATACAAATTAAATAATCAATAGATAATAAACAAGTTATGTCTGAGTCAAGCTCGAGCTAAAATAAATTACTCAATATCTTCAAACAAAGAGCAGTCAAGTAACCCGAACTTGATAAGTTCGTTTACACTCCTAATTTTGTTTTGCTATTTCATTTATTTTTCTTTTGTGCATAAACCATATGATCAAATGTATTTTTCTTGCAGCAAATCTTCAATCTTTTCACCCTCACAGCAGTAACCAATGTTACGAAACAACTTCACAAGACGAACCCAACACAATATCAATGGTTCTACGAGTAAGCATACCATGTATTCGAGCTCTGATGTTTATGACACCATAAGGTTATTCCAAATTTTCTTATAACATATTTTTTTGTGGTCTTTGTAACAGTTTTGTAAAAACAAACAACCCCGCCAATGGAAAACGCTTCCTTCACATCCTCCAAAAGGTACATAAAATGCGTGACATGAAATTTTTAACATGTTTCTTATGAGTGAGACATTTTAGCTAGGTTATGTATCAACTTCTACAAATCAAAACATGTTAAATGGTCAGAGAGTGTAATTATAGATTTGTTTTGTACTTTTGTAATAACATAGTTTTTTATAATAATATTTTATCCATTAACTTTGTGTTTATAGCACTATGACTGGATTCAAGTCATGCAGTGTGCCGTAAAAATATAATTCACGGGTTGTGTTTATAATATTTGTTTTGATAGGAGAACCATGAACTTGCAGAAACAGTCATGGTGACACGCCTTCACCTCTTTGGAAAATGGATAAAGGTACAAAATCGAATCAGCCTTCAATTTTGGTTTTTTTTTAATTATGTAGTTTTGGATCACAAGCTTGACAATGTACAAAATTTGATTTGTGGGTGTTATTTATTTATTTTTTTGGTTAGGATTTGGATCATGCTGAAATGTACAAAGATCTTTCAGATCAAAACCTGGAGTTGATGCGTGAACGGCTCCTAGAGACCGTTAAATGGCCGTGTGATGATACTAATACAGACACCGTTTCAGATTAGGTTGGAAGAAAGTGCTTTTGGGTTTTCAATCGGTATATTGGTTTTCATTGGTCACAACTATCACATTTTGTCTTCTACCGGTCCCAACTATTGAATTGGCTGTCAACGGTCCCAACTTTTATCACCTTGGCAACCACGGGTCCATCGTTAAATTTTTTTAACGCCGTTAAGTTTTTTTAAAATTTAATACTGATGTTTTGGGCCTTTTGATTGGAAGGATAATACAAGTCGATTGATGTAAAAGTTTTTTCGAAAATGATCTCTGAACGACAAATTTTTTACATCTGATTGAAGCACCGTTAGGTTTAAGCACCTGATTGGAGCACTATTTCGTTGTTCGGAGCGCCGTTTCGAGGTAACTTTTCCATCAATCGACTTGTATTATCCTTCCGATAAAAAGGCTTAAAATTCGGTATTGAATTTGGAAAAAACTTAACGGCGTTAAAAAAAATTTAACGACGGATCATTGGTTACCAAAGTGATAAAAGTTGAGACCGTTGACAACCAATTCAATAGTTGGGACCGGTAGAAGACAAAAGTTGATAGTTGGGACCAGTGAAAACCAATATACATTTTCAATCCCTTGGTATTTGGTTGTCAATTTTGATATGTAAAGATATGTAAAGAAATTGATGATGTGAAGATATAAAGATAAATTGAATGGTAAATGGATTGGTTTTACATGTCGTATACAACTTCAAAATTTACCGATTTGCATGTATAAAAGATTGGATTATATGTCGTAAAATTTGATTCATATCAAAAGTGTATAGTTTATAACATAAAACATTTTTTTTCAAATTTAATCTATAATATACCAGACTAGAATATACTATAATCTTATAAAAAATAATTAAAAAAACTTGGTTTTACGTAAGAATTTAGTTGAAGCATTTTGTGTAAGGTTTTTCACATGAGTTTGATGATGCGTCACTATCCAATAAAAAATTGTCCCAATAGTGAACAAGACATACACACAATTGTTACATGTTTATTTATGCATTTCTTTTGTTGATTTCATTTGGCTATTGAACATTTTTTTTGCAATAGTTGTTTTATTTTATCTAAGTTTATTATTATTTTATGTATAGATAACATACATCTATATGACATCTTATCTCTTTACAGCATCGGTGTTTATAGAATCAAACTTAGTTTCTTAAGAATTAGTGTCTTGTAACTATAATTTTTTATCTTTTAAACTAGAGGAAATGTATATCATTATTTCATCAGAACCTATCTATTAACTATTAAATGATTTTTTTACTATGTATGTTTATTTGTTCAATTGATTAACCTTTATCACTTTGAAACTCTGTTGGTGAAAATTGAAAGAGAACCGAATCGTTGAAATTGTATATGTTTAAAACTAAACCAAAGTGACTTTGAATCCGTTTTGGTTTTGGTTTTGGTTTCAAACCAAATAAAAGAGTATCATCCTTGATATTACATAATACATACCAAAGACTCAAAGAGCCTTTAGCTTAATAGTGTAAATGTGTGAGATAAAACTTAACATTTTCAGTGGTTTAAACTTTAAATCTTACCGGTTAACAAAAGTTGTAATTTGTCATGTGAAAAAATGTTTGATATATATTACACAACGGTAGAGAAGAAAAACAATATCATATGATTAGATGTCAAGGTCGACACATAAATATGTAAGAAAAAGTTCATATTATCATTAAAAAGTCAAGGTCCTCACATTTTTCTAAACCAACATTACACTTTCATTTATTTTCTTTTACAACGACTAACTCACGTATTTTCTTATTCAAACTTTTAAACTTAATATATTTTCAACGGTTACTAATTTACATTTATATATGTTGACAGGTCTTCTGACTCTAAAAATAAAAAAATGACTATGTAATAATCATGTCCATTGTAAGTTGTAAGTGTCAACCGCTTATTGAGAAACACATTTATACACACTTTACTACACTCATATACAATTTGATAGTTACACTTTATATGATCATAAGAATACTAAGACCATCCACAACGCTGTCCCCTTTCGCCCACCTTCCTCACGTTAAGCTCCATAACCTATGATGGTCCGTCCTTCACCGAGGCAAGGGCAACCAAGAGAAGGGTAGTGTGGGGCCCACATGATTAAAACATGTTTTGTTTTTAACAGTTTTTTTAACATTTGTTTTAATATGTGATTGTCAGACTGTGTGAATGATGGTTTTAAAAGTAAAATGTGTCTGTAAGAAGAATGAGTGAAAGTGAGTAGAAATCTGATATGACATGATGATTAGACTTGTTTATGAAAAGACGGTTCCTAGCTTTGTGAACTAACTAGGTTTAGCACCCGTGTGTTACACATGTGTTAAAAAAAAGTATTTAAGAAAATTATAATTATATTTAAAAATTTGTAATTTGTAAATTATCATTAATCACAAAATTTTGTCCCCATCAACTCTTCTACTAAATTTTCCCTCTAAAACTTCCACCCAAAATTTGTCTCCTAAAACCTTAATTTATTAGATAGATTCACCAATATATCCCTATATTTTTTCACTAGTTTAGTGCCCGCGCTACGCTCGGGAACACAACATTCAAGTGATGTTTTAAGGATATTCATGAATGTTCCTATAAGTTTTGAAACAAAACCGTGGTAAACCGGAACATGAAATATATTTTTAAAAATTAAATTTTTAGTATAGCAATATTATACTCAAATTAAAGAGAATAAAATGCTCAGTTTATTTTTTTTTTTAAATCCATATAAAAAAGTTATGTATATTTATAAAACACTGAGGTCTTTAATTGTATATTATTATTAAT
>JAOYNQ010000001.1:6561537-6576968 GCA_026259685.1 Tagetes patula
TAACATTTAAGGAGTTGGCTCCATCAACTTGCATGGTGAAAAATTTAGCTAAATTTTACCTCCCAAACTTTTTATTACAGAAAAAAAATCCCTCCAAAAATTGCCCCCTAAAAGTTTGATTTATTAGATAGATTATACAAAAAGGCTGTGAGTTTCAAACAAAAGTCAACCATGAATTTCGATAATTAAATCTAGAAAAAGAATAAAAAAAGAAATGCAAAGATTATTAGTGGGCCTGTTAGTCTGCCGGCAAGATGCAATGGACGTTATTATCCTTGGTGGGAACTTAAATCCTTGTTATATATTCGAATATTTGAAAAAAGAAGAAAAAAAGAAGAAGAAGACGCCTACATCACCACCAATCCTCTCAATCCATATAACACCTCAACTGCTGTAACCCTAATTTCTCAATTCAATCATTTCACCAACAGTTTCATCCATCAATCTCCGTTATTCACAACTTCATTTCACCGCCGCTGTTCAAAACCCTAATTACTAACCGCTAGCGGTGGAACAGGTTAGCTGTTGATCGTATACTGCGATTTTGTTAGTTGATTGGTTTTAGAAGTTGCGATTATGTTTTTGATTCAACGCTTTTTGTTTAGTTTGTTGATAGTTTGTTTGTAGATGTGAATGATATGTTGATTCTAGGCTCGTTTTGATTCAGGTTTATGCTTAGGTAGTTTAAGCTTAGTTAGTAATCGCTAGAATTGGAACATGTCAGTTCTCGATCATATAATGCGATTTTGTTGTTTGATTTGTTTTAGAAGGTGCGATTATGTTTTGATTCAGCAGTTTATGGATTCTGTGCGATTATGTTATGATTAGAATATATGTTTCAGAAAATAGAACCATTTCTAGTTTGACTTGGATTTTGAATGGTCTGTGAAAATAATTTTGAACTCAAAGCTACTTTAAAATGATAGGAAGATCACATACATGATATGAAGATGTTATGTTTTGAGATTTGATTGATTTTAGAAGCCGTGATCATGTTTTAATGAGCAGTTTGTGGAATCTGTTACTCTTGATTCGTGTATTGTTTGTTTGTAGACATGAATGATATGCTAATTCCAGGTTTGTTTGGATTCAGGTTTATGCTCAAGTAGTTTAAGATGTTGTTTGTCATGATTTACACGGTTATTGTTAATTCACACTTAAATCGAGGATATATGTTCCAGAATATAGAAGCAGTTCTGAGTTTGACTTGGATTCTGAAATTTGAGGAATTTGTGAAAATAACTCGGAACTCACAGCCACACCTTAAACGGACAGGAAGCTCATATACATGATATAAAAATGTTGACATGTGTTTTCTTATTTAGTTATTTGGTTGGTTTTAAAAGCCGTGATCATGATTTGATTGAGAAATTTATAGATTCCGTTACTTTTGATTACGTCGTTGATAGCTTGGTTGTAGACGTGAATGATATGTTAATCCCGGGATTGTTTGGGTTCTGATCGCCGCTTAAGTACTTTATCTGCAATACATCGATGTTAGGTAAGATTTAAATTGAAGATATATGCTCTAGAAAATTTGGGAATAGCCTCTTCATCCCTTGTAGTAGAGGTAAGGTTTGCTCTCCTCACAATCTCTCCGGACCCTACTGGTGCAGGGATTTTGCTGGGTTTGTTTGTATGTTCCATAAAATAGAAGCAGTTATAAGCTTGATTTGGATTTTGAGCTATTTGTGAAAATAACTGGAACTCGAGCTACCTTAACACTTGATTGCAACTTTGCAAGCTCATATTGGGTGTATTTTTGTTGAAAGTTAACAGCATATTACATAATTAGTTTGCATTCGGAACTTTTAGAGTGTAGGTCTGACTTAAGAATCTGAAGGTAACCTCTTTCAGAAACTCCACTTTTTTAGGAATTGCGTTTATTATTTATTTGTTTGGTGTGGAGTTTATTAGTCTAAAATACGGTCAATGATTGTGAATTTGTGATTTTGGGTTAACATTTCACACACACTTGATTAAATGGTTATGCTTTATAGAAACCGGGATTGGTTACTGAATGTATATGCAGGTTAATTTGCATGTAACAATCTTAATGACTGGTTTGATATCATTTGTTGAATAAAGTTTAATGCTGTTTGAGGTTGGGGATCTGGTTGCAGGAATGGATGTCAATGGGAAGGACGATCTGAAGATACCACTCCTGGAACCCTCTGATGCTGTTGTACTAGATATTAAATCAGTTCGTAATGTGGACCAAGGGGTTAGGACCATTACATTCAAAATAGGAGGTATAGAATGTGCATCATGTTCAACATCCATTGAATCTGTACTTCAGGAGTTAAATGGTGTTGAGAGTGCCGTTGTGTCATCACTTCAAGGCCAGGCAGTAGTTAAATATGTGCCAGAACTTGTTGATGTAAGTTACAGTGGCCATCTCCAGTTTTCCATGCTATGGTTACATCAAAATTTTATAAAGTGTAAGATATTAATGATTAATTTGCTTTCTCTGTATCAAATTATCAGGTAAAAATTATCAAAGAAGCTGTTGAAGATGCAGGCTTTGAAGTTACTGAATTTTCCGAGCAAGACATTGCAATATGCCGACTACGAATTAAGGGAATGGCATGTACAAGTTGCTCTGAGTCAGTTGAATGTGCTCTTTCAATGGTTGAAGGTGTAAAAAAGGCGGTTGTTGGTTTAGCTCTTGAAGAAGCAAAGGTAAACTATGATCCTAATGTTATAAACACTGATTCCATAATTGAAGCAGTTGAAGATGCTGGATTTGGGGCAGAACTTATAGGTTCTGGCAATGACGGGAACAAAGTGCATATAAAACTTGAAGGTGTTGTTTCTCCAGAAGATATGAATGCGGTCAAATGCTTTTTAGAATCATTAGATGGAGTAAATCATGTTGAAATTGACATGGAAGAATGCAAGGTGACTGTTGCATATGATCCAGATTTGACGGGTTCCAGGTCACTTATACGGTTTATCCAAGAATCTTGTCATCATCAGGCAAGCTTATACATTCCAGAGAGACGACATGAAACAGAGAAAAACCATGAGATTAAAGTGTACAGAAATCAGTTTTTATGGAGCTGTCTATTTTCTGTTCCGCTTTTGTTGTTCTCGATGGTACTTCCAATGATGCCTCCTTATGGAAATTGGTTAAATTATAAACTTCATAACATGCTTACTGTTGGAATGGTTTTGAGATGGATCCTCTGCACACCTGTGCAGTTCATTATAGGTAAAAGGTAAGGACAATTGCTTTATTCTTTGTTTTTCCTTTTTATTACCAGAAATTAAGGTAGTAATTCAGTTATCTTTTTTCTTTTCAATTTAGGTTTTATGTGGGATCGTATCATGCACTGAGGCGAAAATCTGCTAACATGGATGTCCTGGTTGCGCTTGGCACTAACACTGCTTACTTTTATTCTGTATACACAGTAATAAAAGCACTGCTTTCAAATGCATTTGAGGGACAAGATTTCTTTGAAACTAGTACAATGTTGATATCATTTATTCTTCTAGGTAAATATTTGGAGTCTATAGCTAAAGGGAAGACATCTGATGCTTTAGCTAAGTTGACAGACCTTGCTCCCGACACAGCTTGCCTTTTGACAATGGGTGATGATGGAACTGTAGTTTCAGAAACCGAAATCAGTTCTCAGTTAATACAAAAAAATGACATTTTAAAAATATTTCCGGGGTCAAAATTTCCTGTTGATGGGGTTATTGTCGATGGTCATGGTTATGTTAATGAAAGTATGATCACAGGAGAAGCTATTCCAATTGCTAAAAGTCCTGGTGACAGGGTATGCCCTTTCTGTTTTCGTCCTTTTACTTCTGCATGCCACACTTTAATTGATTAATGAATAATGATTAAGATTCTGATTTTTTATTATTATAATTTTAGGTTATTGGTGGGACTGTGAATGAAAATGGATGCTTGTTGATCAAGGTGACTCATATTGGGTCAGAAACTGCACTTTCACAAATTGTTCAAATAGTTGAGGCTGCTCAACTTGCAAGAGCTCCTGTGCAGAAGCTTGCGGATCGGATATCAAGATTTTTTGTACCTGCGGTAAGTTGTATTTATTTTGTTTTCGCATAGTTGTATTCAAGTACCTAAAAAATCTTAGTTTTGTAGTCAAATTTGACACAATAATTAATTGCAAGAAAAATTACCAAGTGCTTGGTGACTTCGTTCAACCAACCAGTCCAAATAAATTGCCCATTTTTTTTTACCTTGAACAGTTATGGCCTGTTCTAAAATTGCCAATTTGTCACCTCTGCCTATAACACATATGGATGAGAAGGTGACATAATAAATTATGTGGCATGCTCACATTGCAGTAGATGCTTATCAAACATCTCCTAAGTCTAACATTTGGTAGTTAATGCTGAGTTGCTGACTAGCAAACATCTTGATTTTCAGGTCGTGGTGGCTGCTTTTGTGACATGGCTGGCATGGTTTATTCCTGGTGCATGTGGAC
The DNA here is from genome assembly GCA_026259685.1 of Tagetes patula. Lineage (NCBI taxonomy): Eukaryota > Viridiplantae > Streptophyta > Magnoliopsida > Asterales > Asteraceae > Tagetes > Tagetes patula. The sequence goes on from JAOYNQ010000001.1 coordinate 6,566,001, forward strand.
TTTATCCAAAAAGCTGGATACCGATAGCAATGGATGAATTTGAGCTTGCATTGCAGTTTGGAATTTCTGTTTTAGTTGTGGCATGCCCTTGTGCTCTGGGTCTAGCCACACCTACTGCAGTTATGGTTTCAACTGGCAAGGGTGCTACACAAGGTGTCCTTATTAAGGGTGGAAATGCACTTGAAAAAGCACACAAGGTACTTTCTGATGGTTTCATACTTGAGGGTAAAGTTGTAGGTTTTTAAAATTTTACTGAATGATGTTTGGATCTTGTAGGTTAACACAATTGTCTTTGATAAAACGGGAACATTGACAGTTGGAAAACCTGAAGTTGTTAGTGTTGTGCTTTTTTCTGAAATATCAATGGAGGAGTTCTGTAATATGACAATTGCTGTAGAGGTGTGTCTATATTTCTCTAACTTTTATTTCACTAATTATATGGTTAACTGGCAATTGCTTAGTTGTAATATACTTATTTAGAATTCAGGGACATTTTTTGGCATTGATCAAAATGGACTTGGTCGGGTTGGGTTCACACACGTGACTATTAGGAGGTTGTATATTGTAAAATGGACTTAGTTGAACCCTTTCCCCTTTTAGCTATATTATTTTATTTGAACCATTTTGTATATATTTTTACAATCATTAAATAAACGAATAACATTATTCTTACAATCATTAATGAATCATATTGTATATATTTTTAGGCAAATAGTGAGCACCCAATAGCAAAAGCCATTGTGGAGCATGCGAAGACCAGACTTCCTGATCATAAATCTCAAGTTGGAAACAGTTTAGCAGTGAAGGACTTTGAGGTGCAACCTGGAGCCGGAGTGGGGTGTAAAGTTGGAGACAAAACGGTTTTAGTTGGGAACAAGAAACTTATGCGGTTATCTAATGTTCCAGTTGACCCTGAGATTGAGAATTATTTTTCAGATAATGAAAAACTGGCACGCACATGTGTAATAGTGGCAGTTGATGGGAAGGTTGCTGGTGCTTTTGCAGTCACTGACCCGGTCAAACCAGAGGCTGCACCCGTGATATCTTTTCTCAGGTCAATGAACATTACCAGTATTATGGTAACTGGGGATAACTGGTCAACCGCAACTGCCATAGCAAAAGAAGTTGGCATTGAAAATGTGTTTGCTGAGATTGATCCTTTGGGTAAAGCCGACAGGATAAAAGATTTGCAGGTACTCTTGTTTTACTGATGTTATTCTGCTATATAAATTTACAAATATAAAAAAACCATATTCTACGGTTGACATTGTGACCGTTCAAGCAATAATAGTTTTCTGGTCAATAAATGGTCATAGAGAAACGTTCATTTAAGTTTTAACATATCTGCAGGCGAGAGGAAAGATAGTTGCAATGGTGGGAGATGGAATAAATGACTCACCAGCACTCGTTGCAGCCAACGTAGGCATGGCGATTGGTGCAGGAACCGATGTAGCAATTGAAGCCGCTGACATAGTTCTCATCAAAAGCAACTTGGAAGATGTGATCACAGCCATTGATCTCTCAAGAAAGACGATTTCTCGCATCCATCTTAATTACGTGTGGGCCCTTGGTTACAACATACTCGGCATGCCTATTGCAGCCGGAGTTCTGTTCCCGTTCACCGGAATCCGGTTACCTCCGTGGTTGGCGGGAGCTCTCATGGCTGCTTCTTCTATTAGTGTGGTATGTTCATCACTCCTCTTGCAGACTTACAAGAAGCCATTTACATACTCAAAGTGAGAAAGGTATATTAGCTTGTTTTTAAGCTATTTGCATCCACCACCTAATAATAGGCTTAGAAAAATAACTGTTTAAGCCATTTAGTAAAAAACTTTTACATACTAGTAGTTATAATGTTGTTGACTTATGTCCACTTTGATTTTGACTCTGTTTTTTTTATCTTGTAAAAAGCATCTATAGCCATTTTCCCATTATAATTATTTTAGCGTAGTATGGCTCTAGCGGTTGTCCTACTTGCTAATATTGTTTGCTTTAACTGTTGGAGCGGGGAGCTTTTTTTTTTAACCAGCAACACCTTGATTTTTAAAGATAAATACACCATAACCTGCTGACAGCAGGACTGGATACCCTGACCTAGTGCTCCTAATACAAGTGTGTTACCAATGGATCACTAACCATATTGGCGTGGGAGTGGGGAGCTTACAATTTTGTTTTTTCCTTATCGGACGAAGATTTTATTAAGTGGTCAACTATCGTGGCACCACTTCCACTCAAACAGGTTTAACCACAATGGTTTCTCATGCATAATCAAAACACCCAATATGCTTAATGGGGAGTTGAGACCACACGTACTTAAGAACATAACAACTCTTAAGATTCATTTAAGATGTTACAGTATGTTTATTGCTTATCTATGCTTATTAAGTGTTGAGTTGTGGATACTCTGTTTCATGTTTCTCGATCGTTTTGCAATCTTTACAAATTTTTATCAAACGCAGATATAAACCACGGTTTGATATTAACGTAAAAGTGGAATTTGAGACTTGTGTTTGAGTATGTGATGCTAGACTCTAGTTTCATCAAATTAACCAACGTACTCTCATTCGGATCAACTATAGTTTTGTAAAAAAAATAGATTTTAATAATCCAACTTTTGATTATTGGCCGTTAGTAATCATAACTTTGAAATTTCTTGTAACTGGTTTCAACTTTTATATTATTTTTCTCATTGAACTCCCGTTAAAAATTGATGTAATAAGACTTTTGATCGGGAATGAAAATATGAGTTGATTGACGTAACTAAATAGTTAACTTTGTGCATTAATAATTTACCTTTAAGTATAAATACCCAATCAAAATAAATAAATAAATACATATTTTATATACACTTATATAATAAGTATACATTTCTCTTATTGTTCTTCTTATAATTCTATCTAAATTCTATCTAAAGTTCTTATTAATCCTGTGACAATTATAGTTATATTATTAACGTAAACCAAATATCGTATCATATGTCGGTTCAGCCCAATAATACCAAAAATGAAAATGTAAAAAAAGTAAAAAACAAATACAACAAACGCTATCAGAAAAGAAAAAGACCTATCCCTGTTTGAAAGTCTTTACGCCCAAAATAAAAGTAAAATTTTGTAGGCATAATATCTGTACAAATAAAATTCGGACCAAAACCCTGCTTCACTGCAAAATCTAACTGCACAAATCATCAACATCATGTTAGGTAACATCTTCAATCTTTGTTAATTTGCCCAAACACAGTTGACTCATCCAATCAACATTATTATCTTCGATTCTGATCTTGTTCGTACAATTTTCTTAAATCCCTTCATCTAAAAAACTTCATATCATGCTATTAATCCGCTTCAAACTTGTTAATATTTTTCTCTCACCTTGTTAATTTCACTCAAATCGACAACTGATCGAAGTTAGATCCATTACTAGATCCAATTAAACGCACTTGCATCATCAGTTCATCACGAATCTAATGAATCGAATCGACGAAGAACAATCGCTAGCGTTTACTGAAACCAAAATACTAAACCCTAGTTCAATGTTTTTAACATTCGGAAAAGGGGAAATTGATGCGAATATGATCGATCGTAACATGAGCGATGAAGATGAAGATGAATCAAATTTCATGGAAGATGAAAACGCACAAACCTGCAACAAATCCAAGGGTAGAAAGGGGAATTCAGCATCATCATCTTCTCAATGGAAGAGGATGAAATGGTCTGATAGTAGAGTTAGGCTTTTGATTCAAGTTGTAGCTTGTGTTGGAGATGATGATGTTGTTGATGGTAGTAGCATTGGTTCGAGTCGGAAATTGAAAGGGAAATGGAAGACGGTATCTAAGATGATGGTGTCGAAAGGGTGTATGGTTTCGCCTCAACAATGTGAGGATAAGTTTAATGATTTGAATAAACGGTATAAACGGTTGAATGATATTCTTGGAAGAGGGATTTGTTGTAAAGTTGTGGAAAATCCGAGTTTCTTGGAGGGTATACCGCGCTTAACTTCTAAGATGAAAGAAGATGTGAAGAAGATATTGAATTCGAAACATTTGTTTTATGCTGAAATGTGTGCTTACCATAATGGTCAAACGATTCCGAATTGTGGTGACCTTGATCTTTTGCAGCAGGCGCGTGATGTGCCTCATGCACCTCACGCGCCTGCTACTACTGCTCATGAGACTCATAATGATGATGATAATGGTGATGGTTTGGATGACGATGATGACGACGATGATGATGATGATGATGATGAGGATGATGATTTGAATCCTGTGACGGTCTGTGACAATTTTCGTGATGAGATGAATGAGTTTTTTGAAAATGCTAACAACACGAAGGTGCAAAAGAAAGAGTGGGTCAAGAAACGAATGCTGCATTTGGTTGAACAGCGAGTTGGGATTGAAAATGATGGGTTTGAAATGGAGAAAAGGCGGTTTAAGTGGCAAAGATTTTGTGATAGGAAAGATAGAGAGCTTGAGATTTCGAGATTGGAGAACGAGAGGATGATGCTGGAGAACGAACGTATGGCGTTACAGTTAAAGGTTACGAATCAGGTCGTGGTTTCTGATTAGATCTTGGATCTTGATTCATGATATGCATATGTGTTATGAGATGTCTAAAGTTTGTATCTTTTTGTTATTTTTGTTGAAAAACTTACTACATAAGATATAATTACATGATATTGGTTAAGTCTAGAGCTTGTACATTGTGCAGTTAGATAATGGGTTAAAAACAGCCTATTATTGTACCAAAAGTACATTTTTTTGAGTTATATTTACACAATTAATTGTTAAAAATGTTTGGAAACTATATGATTCTAATTCCAATGATGATATAAGGGTATTATGGATTTTTAATACACTTTGTTATTTTTGTAGTGGAAAGCAACCGGTTTAGTTGATAAAGTATTAAATATTTAAATTATTAAAGTTTACCTCTTCACACTCTTACCAGTAAAAAACACACACATGTATGGTGGCTTACTATACCTGTGATCCTATACCCATCACAAATCGTAGTAAGGTCATATTGTCAAAGAGTGTGAATGAGATGACAATGGTGTGGAGCGGGAGACAAGACGTGCGAGGGGTAGTGAGTGTGTTCATTCAACTTGAATGTGTGAATTCGAAAGCGTAACTTGACTTGCACAATCATCATAAATTTACACTTTATATCAGCATTCAGAGCGTTTGTTTCAAAAAAAAAAAGACATCTGAATGGTTTAGTTAAATGCTGAATGGTTAAGAGACTGAGATATGCTGAATGAAACTGAATGGAGCATATACTAACTTTATACTTATCTGAAGTTCTACCCCAACATCTCTCTTATGATGAAACCTCTTAATAATCCTGACCTCTTAACCATTCAACACTTAATGATTCAGATTTTGCAAAACAACCCCTAAGTGAGCGAGTCTTTCTTTACCAACAAAATTAAAGTTACAAGTGTGTCGAATTAATATTAATATTAGATAAGCTTCATTTTATATACATATATTTTAAACAACGACGATTGACACAAATGGAAATACCACTATACTCAAATGAAGTGTAATGACCGAGTTCGAAATTCCAGCTTGTCCACAATTAGTGTACACTTAAGATTGACGCTTTTAGTGCTCCTGCTCCCTCATAATAAAGCTCCACCCGAACCCTTTCTTTCAAAGCTAGATTGGTCTGAGTTAAAGTTTTGTAACCCAACAGTTGTAGAAAAAACTATTAGGTATATTGATTTCTACTAGGTCTTAACTATCATCTTTTGATTCTACCGGTCCCAACTATTGAACTGACTGTCAACGTTCCCAACTTTTATCACTTTGGTAACCAACGGTCTCTCGTTAATTTTTATTAACGTCGTGAAGTTTTTTCGAACTCAAGACCGATTTTTTTAGGTTTGTTGATCGGAAGGAGAATACGAGTCGATTTATAAGGTACATCGAAACGGTGCTCCAAACGACGAAGCAGTGCTTCAATCAGGTGTTTAAACCTAACGGTGGTTCAATCGGATGTAAAAATTTTATCGTTCGGAGCACCGTTTCGAGATAACTTTTACATCAATCGACTCGTAATCTCCTTCCGATCAAAAACATAAAACATCGGTCTTGAATTTGAAAAAAACTTAACAACGTTAATAAAATTTAACAATGAAACGTTGGTTGCCAAAGTGATAAAAGTTGGAACCAATATAATCCAATTCAATAGTTTAGTAACCGGCAGACATAACACAGGCTCAAGTCCCCAACCTGCAAACACTTTGAGAGAGAAGAAAATGGAAGCACAAGGTGGACAACAGGCATGGATGATGAGCGCACAAGCACAGCCACCGTACGCTTACGGAGCACCACCACCGCCACCTCCTCCGACGCAACCGTATCACCAACCTACCTCTCACGACGAAATCCGTACACTTTGGATCGGCGATTTACCTTACTGGGCCGATGAGTCCTACCTTCATTCCTGGTTCGCACCTACTAATGAGGTCCTTCATTCACAATCACTGCTTCTGCTATTGCCTCACATAAATCAACCATGATATACACCTTTGGTTTTTGTAAACCTAACCATCTAGTTTCGTACTTTTTTGTTTGTTTTAGTTAATTAATAATTCAAAGCAGGAGCTATTTCTATAGGGTGATAATAATACGTACTAACAGTTTGACATGATGCTAGCTACTAGGAATTTCCTTGCTTGGTAATAAAAGTGAAAGTTGAGAGCGTCGTTAGTTAAAGTGTTAGTATAGGGATTATTATTGTTATTGACTAATAGGTCATAGTTTGGATCACTCGATTTCGCTTATGCGTTTCTCTATTTTGTTCACGGTCATCATTGTGGGTGAAATTGAGTTTAAGAATGTGCAAGTATAGGAAGATTATGGTACTGCGATTGCGCTTGGTAACAAAAGTGAAAGCGGAGAGAGTTACTGGTTAAACTGTTAGTATGGATTATTATCGGCAATAGGTAATAGTTTAGAATAATAAAAATCTATTTGCTTGATTCACAACGGTATGATAATTGTTTTATGTAACTGTATTTAAAACTATGTCAGTTATGTTATTTTTTTTATTGAAAATAAGGTCAATCATTGCAGAGGGTTGTTCTTCCTTGGTTACCAATATATGACATGTATTGCAGGTGCTTTCGATAAAGGTAATTCGTAACAAAGCAACAGGGCTTCCAGAAGGTTATGGATTTGTGGAGTTTGCTTCACATTCTACAGCGGAAACGGTTCTTCAATCATACAATGGAACACAAGTTCCAGGAACCGAATTAACTTTTAGGTTAAATTGGGCGTCTTCTGGGATTGGTGAAAGACGACCTGATGCTGGTCCAGATCATTCTATTTTTGTAGGTGATTTAGCACCTGATGTTACTGATCATTTGTTGCAAGAGACTTTTAGGACTCAGTATCCATCTGTTAGAGGTGCGAAAGTTGTGGTGGATGCAAACACAGGTCGATCGAAGGGATATGGTTTTGTTAAATTTGCAGATGAGATGGAAAGAAACCGGGCAATGACCGAGATGAATGGGATTTATTGCTCAACTAGACCCATGCGAATCAGTGCAGCAACACCAAAGAAGCCCACAATCCTTCCACAACAATATGTTGCAGCAAAAGGTATTGTATCCTCATTTGAATGCGTTTTATTGTGGGTTAGGATATTGTTTCATTAAGGAAAATTGATGAGTTTTTCTAGGTAAGTTACCGAAGTTTGTTTTTTTAACTGTTATTAATATATAAACCGGGTTACTCCCAATAACGTTAGGGACTTTCTCATTATATTCTAGAATCATGATGTGCTGAATAAGTTGCTTTATAACTTCATGATGATTTACTCGGCTATTTGAAGTCACAAAAATTTATTTTAAATGTTTGCCTATAATGATTCTTTCTATGTCTATCTGATTTAGGGGTCAAATAATTAGTTTCATACTTAGGAAGAACTAAGACTACTTATTACCCCTATCTTTTTATCTACTCTTCACCACATTTTTGTTGCTAATAATGCTAGTAAGAAAGGAAAAAGGTAATTGTTGAAATCATATATGGTTAGAATTTTCTCAAGTGTTAAAAGATTTATAAAAATATTTTGATAGTTAGTGGAAAACCTATTGATATTTAGTCACTTTATTTACTAGTATCATTAGTAAGCAGAATGCACTGATGACTGTTTGATTTTGACTATTATAAGTTTCAAAATATGCTTTGAAACACCTTAATGGATGCTAATTCTGCAAATTTGGATCGAAGATGATGATTAATACACCTTTGTATTGTTGTATTATTTTGCAGGGTTATATCCATCTACCGTTCCGATGGACACTGATTTAACTAACACCACAGTAAGTCGGGTATATTGAATTATAGTTTTTTATCCATTCGTTCTCCTTATTTGCGTTCTTCTTTTGTATTGCAGGTTTATATTGGCAATCTTGATTCTGCTGTTACTGAGGAAGAACTGAGGCAGATTTTCTTGCAGTTTGGGGAAATAGTTTACGTGAAGATCCCTGCAGCCAAGGGATGTGGATTTGTACAGTATACAACTAGGTTAGTCTTCAATGTCAGCGAAGCTGTTTTCTTATATTACTTGTGAATGGAGCGGATTGTGTTAAATGTTCTTTTAAAGGATACGCTATACGGATCAAGTTGGCTTATTGTTTGTCAATGGGTAATTCTAATGAATAAATATTGTAAATCTCATTGTTCGAAAATTTTGACGATTATTGAAATAAAAAGTTTTTATTTTTTGAAATTTGAAAAAATGTTGGCTGTACAAGAAAGATATTGTCTTGACCCGTTAATAGTACTTTTGGGGGTTAGTAGGCTGATTTTTTATGATATTTTTTATGCGATCAAGTGTGATTGTCTCTTCATGATCTTTAAATAAGATGGTATTATTGTGTTTCCGTATCGGTGATTGTATGCTATTCAGGACATCTGCTGAAGAAGCAATTCAAAGGATGCATGGAAACCAGATTGGTCAACTTGTTGTCCACCTTTCTTGGGGCAAAAGCAAGCAGGTAAGATTTTACTTTTAGCTGGTTACTTGCATACGTTTTATATGATATGCTTCATATTGTATGTTCATCCAAGCGGTAGAAGGTTTATAATGGTGTATGAAACTTTAAAATTTTAAAGCCTAAGGTCAATATCAAAGTTTTACTAAACTGTTTCTGGATTTATACTACAGGACCCATCTGGCATGTGGGCTCCACAAGCCGATCCAACTCAATGGAGCAGTGCATACTATGGTTATGGACAAGGTTATGAGGCTTATGCTTATGGAGCAACTCAAGATCCATCATTATATGCATATGGTGCATATGCTGGTTATGTGCAGTATCCTCAACAGGCAAGCCAAATTTCATATTGACATTGTATATCATTTTTCATTTTTTTGAAACAATTTTCATATGTTGGGTTCTTTGGTTATATGGTTTTAATACTAGATTTGTGTTTATAGGGTGAAGGTGAGCAGGATATGGGAGCAGTGGCAGGTGCTGCACCGCCTGTGGAACACAGGGAGGAAATATATGATCCATTGGCCACACCAGATGTTGACAAGTAAGTTTCTCCGTTCTCATCTTTGGTATTATATTATTCGAAAATCATGAAAATAGACATTTTTTGTATTGTGTTATACCTACATTTCCATGCAGAAAAAAATCACTCCTTTAGCCATTATCTACTTTTACTCGTGCAACAGACTTTTTGTGATCATTAATTACTTAAACTAATGTGATACAAGACACACCATCATGCATAGATTCGTGTATGTATTGTTCATCACGTATATATTCACTCATGTCTTATTATCCGCATATTGTGTGAATAAAAATAGTCAGGGTATAGAAGAGTAAAAGTAGACTTGCGACGAAAGATTTGTGTACCTTGCAAATAAAAATATTCAGGGTTTTGACAAGTAAATGTAGCTGTGCGACGAAAGATTTGTGTACCTTGAGAATGAAAATATTCAGGGTTTAAACAAGTAAAAGTAGACGTGTGATAAAAGATTTGTGTAGCTTGCGAATGAGAATATTCAGGATCTAGACGAGTAAAAGTAGATGTGCGATGTAATACTTGTGTAGGTTATACACGTGAAATTGTTCTGACATGACCATGAAGGCATGAAACACTAAAAGCGTCTACTTTCTGTGACTTTCTTGTGTCATGGCATTTCAGTATTTGGCACCTAATTACTTACAGAAACATAAAAATCAGACTGAATAATAAAAAAGATGAAAGTTTTTCGCATGGATTTTCATAATAACAGCGGTGGTAATTTTTGCAGGTTAAATTCTGCCTATCTTGCTACACATGCAAGCGCAATCTTGGGCCGTCCTATGTGGCAGAAAACGTCATCTTACTCACTACACACCTAGCTACAATCTTGTTCAATGCAAGCAAAATCGAGCTAGTTCACAAGAGTTTGGCAACAGTAGAAGCTACACTTATTGGCAACGGGCCGATGACGGGTAACTTTTTTTAGAATACCGAACTATCTAATGTGGAACTTACATTTCTTAAATTAAAATTCAGTTCTATTTCATGATCAAACCTGAGTTGTTACGCATGCTGTATGATCCCAGAAGTTGAAGGTGTTAAGTCATTTTGTGTTTAAGTAGCAATAGAGCAAGCGTTTTGAGAAGCAGGGATGACATAATGTCGAAAACTCGAAACATTTGGAATTTGGAACGAGTATTTGGGTATGAGTGGTTTTTGAAATTTTGCTAGTTTGAGACATGTAATTTACCTGAATATATTAATATATATCATATATGTTTAAAAATCTACATGATAAACAGTATCTTAAACTTGAAATTGTTAAAACTGTATTGTTAGTGTATTTTTATATTATAATACTAGATATGAGACCCGTGTTACACACGAGTTTTCCTTAAATGATTAGTTGGGGCAAGTTATATAAACAATTTGGGGCAAGTTACCTTCCCTCTGTTAGGAAGAGTAAAAGCATAACT
>JAOYNQ010000001.1:6588810-6613722 GCA_026259685.1 Tagetes patula
TTTTATGTATAAGGATACCCCTAAACAATTAAAAGGATACCCCTGAATCTTTAATTTTAAGCTATGAAAGAACAAATAAGATAAATCTATTATATATTTTTATAATTTTATGGTGTTATTTTTATTACTGTATTCCAGGCTACCCCTGAATTTTTAGGTTGGCTCCGTCACTTGCTAGCAGCTTACGAATTTATTTTTAGTTGTCACGAGATTTGGATTGCTCCCACTCAAGCACCTTTAACTTTGAACTTCTCTCATTCTCTGCATATGCGCTAAATTTATATAAAACATAACGATATGAAATTTTCCTAAAGTGTTACGTATTAGTATTGTTTGTGTAATTTAATTACCATTTTTACAACTTTAATCCCTGTTACATCTTCTATATATAACTAAACCATATGCATGGTTTATTCTATGAATCACTTACAACTTACAATTACACAAATTAAACATGTTCAACTCTCAACTCCAACACCTGCACCACCACAGAACCCCTTCTCCGCCGTTACTCCGGCGAGGAAACAACCCGCTTACTGCCATAGACGTCGACCGCGGTGATCCTAATAAAAACCATAATCCATTTCTATCTCCCAACACGTTATCGTTTCCCATCAAACGTCACGATTCTTTTGGTTCGTGGTGGAACATTGGAAAACCTTTTGGTGAAACCAAATCTGTTGCTGGAGAAACCAGTACGGCTAGTACGATCAAAGTCATTAGCCTGAAAGCCGTGATTACAGTCCAGTTGACGGTGGGTGGGACGTTGTCAAACGTTTTGATGAGCGCGCTTGATGGCGTTGCTGATATGCTCGGAAAATCGCTCCTTTTGGAGCTGGTTGCAGCCGAGATCGATCCTAGTAAGGAAATACATGACACATATATAACTTATAAGTTATAACCAATATATATATCTTTTGAGAGTTAAATACTAGTTAATGATTAAGCACTTAACTGAACCATTTAATTAGAGGTTTTTTTTATTAAACACTTAACTAAAATATTAAAAAATGAAACAAACAACCCCTAAATCATTTCAGTTACAGTAATCAAACAACATTTTTTAACTAGTTAATTATATTCTTTTCTTTTTTAATTCTTAAGAGACGAGAAGCGTGAAGAACACAATAAAGGAATATGCACACCGAACGGGTCAAAAGGCGAATAAAGTAACATATTTAGCAGAATTTGAAGTATCGAAGGAGTTTGGTTCAATCGGGGCTATTAAGATAGAAAACGAACACCACAAAGAGGTATTCGTGGAATCGGTTGTAATAGAAGGATCTCCTATCGGCCCCATTACGCTCTCATGTAACTCTTGGGTTCATTCTAAGTTTGACGATGCTGAGAAGCGTGTTTTCTTCGTCGACAAGGTATATATATATATGCATGCATGCAACTCTTTCTTGATTGATTAAGTACAGGATCCTCAACTGATTTTAGTTAAGTTTTTTTTTTGTTGTTTTTTAATATAGTTTTTTAAGTTGTTTTTTACCTATTTAACGTTTATTATTCTAATATGAAAGAACGTTATATATTTGTTCTCTCATAGTCTCATCTCTACGATAAAAAATTTAAACTCTCGTTGTGTCATTGTTTCAAAATATACAACCCCAACTTAACTATAGATACAAAATTTTATGTGCGCCGAGGAATAATACTAGCTGTTAATATTTTCTAAATTTATTTTAATAGCAAAAATACTACTGAGTAGTTGTTAATGTTTTCTAAATTTATTTTAATTGCAAAAAAAAACTATATATATAATATGTTGGTTAGAAAACTAACAAAACATTAAAAAAAAGGTATATTGGTTTTCACTAGTCCCAACTATAACCTTTTGTATTCTACTGGTCCGAACTCTTGAATTGCTGTCAACAGTCCCAATTTTTATCACTTTGGTAACCGCTAGTCCGTCGTTAAGTTTTTTTCAAATTTAAGACCGATGTTTTAAGCCTTTTGATTGGAAGGATAATACAAGTCGATTAATGGAAAATTTACCTCGAAACGGCACTCCGAACAACGAAATAGTGCTTCAATCGGGTGTTTAAACCTAACGGTGCTTCAATCGGATGTAAAAAATTTATCGTTCAGAGAACCTTTTCGAGAAAACTTTTACATCAATCGACTCGTATTATCCTTCCGATCAAAAGGCCTAAAACATCGGTCATAAATTTGAAAAAAACTTAATGGCGTTAAAAAAAATTAACGGCGGACCAGTGGTTACCAAAGTGATAAAAGTTGGGACCGTTAATAACCAATTCAATAGTTGAGACCAGTAGAAGACAAAATGTGATAGTTAGAACCAATAAAAACCAATATACCAAAAAAAATTAAATGCGCAAGAGTGGATTTTTAAGCCAGGTCCATCATAAAGTAAGTTTTATATAGCATAGTTAATTAACTACCACCACTGTCTGTAATCTGTATACTAGTTTAAAGGTTTATAGGATGTTTTTTAGATTTTTTTATTTATTTAAGATATATATATAATACAGTTTTTCAAACATTTTTTAAATCTTAATTAAGATAGAAATAAAAAGTTTGATTGTGATAAATTAACTCAAAATGTCTACTAGCTTGAATCGCTTTTCTTCAATAAAAAATATAATTGTTTGATCGTTTCGATGTATATTTTTCAACATCAATTAACATACATCTTTCAACATCAATTAACTCGTGTTCGCATTCTGATTAAAAAACTCTAAAACATCAGTTTGAATTAAAAAAAAATAGCACCGTTAAAAAAAATTTAGCAGCGGTCCATTAATGGCTAAAGCGATAAAAATTAGGACCGCCGGCACATAAACACCGTTAATTTTTTCGAGCGTGACACAGGTATCTTGCTTACCGTCAAAGACACCGACCGGGCTAAAGTCACTCCGCGAGAAAGAACTAGCGATTCTCCGAGGTGACGGAGTGGCCGATAGACCTCGAGAAAAGAAAGATAGAATCTACGATTACGATGTATACAACGATCTCGGTGATCCGGACAAGGATCCCGATCTGGCTCGACCAGTTCTCGGCAACAAAGATTACCCTCACCCTAGACGCTGCAAAACCGGTCGACCTCGTACTAAATCAGGTATTCAATTGTTTAGTTAGTTATACCTTCCTTCTCATATTTGCAACTGTTGATGAAACCTTAATCTAAATGCAAATGCAGACCCTTTATCAGAATCAAGAAGCAGTGATGTTTATGTGCCAAGGGATGAAGCCTTTTCAGAAGTGAAGAATTTAACTTTTAATGTGAAGACTGTAAACTCCGTGTTGAAGGCGATCATACCTTCGTTGGAGACGACGATGATCGACAAAAATCTTGGGTTTCCGTACTTTACCGCCATTGATTCTCTGTTCAATGAGGGTGTTAACTTGCCACCGATTGAGACTAATGGTTTTCTTAAAAATATTCTCCCTAGACTTTTTAAGTCTATACAAGACGTCGAAAATAATATCTTGTTGTTTCAGACTCCTGCAATGATCAATAGTAAGTAGCTAGCTACCTCGTAACCACATCTTAATTTCTCGCTAGACATGGTCTTAATACTGGTTCGGTTTAAAAACGTGTCATGGTCAGTTTTTATGATATACTAACTCTTAATAATTATAAAAAACTTGTAATGGTTTGAACATGGTTTGACAAAATCTCCGCGCTGCTGTTAAATACACAGAGTTTTTTTTTTTTCGGTTGAAAGATTTTACCTTGAATGGTTGATTTGCAGGAGATAAGTTTGGTTGGATGAGGGATGAAGAATTTTGTCGACAAACTCTTGCTGGTCTTAACCCTTTGAGTATAACCTTGGTCACGGTATGCTTCTCCAAATAGACGGTTCGAGTTTTGTAATAAGCAAAAAAGAAAGGTTATAAGTTAAATGTAAATTTCTTGTTAAATGGGTCATAGTGTTCATGCTGACAAGTGAAAACTCATGTCTTGTTTGGTTCATATGTCTGACAAGATTTTAAGGTTCAGGTTTGACCCCCAACCTGCGAACGATAGTTAACCATTTAGCACCTCTATACTACAGAAAACAAACTTTAGTCCGTAAACGACAACATTTTAATGTTTGTAGGAATGGCCATTGAAAAGTAAACTTGACCCGGATGTGTATGGTCCTCCTGAATCTGCAATAACCAAAGAGATTGTCGAGAGACAGATCCGAGGCCATTCCACACTTGAGGAGGTATGATTAGTCCTCTAATGGTTTCGAACATTAACTGCACAATGTCATAAACAGTCTTTATATACAAAAATTTATATTATTATGGTACTAATAATATTAATGTTTTTATGATCATATTCAGGCAATAGAGAACAAGAAGCTTTTCATACTAGATTATCATGATATCTTCTTGCCTTATGTGAACAAAGTTAGGGAGTTAAAAAATCTGAGAACAACTTTATATGGATCAAGAACATTGATGTACCTTACTCCTAGCGGAACATTGAGGCCATTAGCCATCGAGCTGGTTCGTCCACCTGGTAATGACAAACCGCAATGGAAACAAGTGTTTACTCCTGCTTGGGATGCAACCAGTATGTGGCTATGGAAGCTTGCTAAGATACATGTTCTTGCTCATGATAGCGGTTATCATCAACTTTATAGTCACTGGTAACGACGACCCGCCCTTTAGTTTTAAAAATAATGACACATGACATGTATATGTTGGATTTAATTATTTGAAAAACTTAACTTGAGATTATTACATATTTACAGGATGAGAACACACTGTTGTACCGAGCCGTATATAATCGCAACCAATCGCCAACTTAGCAAAATGCACCCGATACACAGTCTCTTACATCCTCATTTCCGGTACACCATGGAGATCAACGCTTTGGCCCGAGAAGCCCTTGTAAATTCAGGCGGAATCATAGAGTGTTGCTTTTCACCAGGAAAATATAGTACCGAGTTAAGTTCAGTAGCATACGGTCAACTATGGCGTTTTGATCACGAAGCATTGCCCGCTGACCTCATCGCTCGTGGAATGGCTGTGGAAGATCCACATTCGCCACACGGTTTAAAGCTCTCTATCGAAGATTACCCGTATGCAAACGACGGTTTAGTCCTGTGGGATATCATCAAAGATTGGGTTAGTGACTACGTCAATCATTACTACGTGGACGAAAACCTCGTAGAATCGGATGACGAGCTTCAAGCATGGTGGACCGAGATTCGAACACTAGGCCATGCGGACAAAAAAGACGAACCGTGGTGGCCCAGTCTCAAAACACCAAAAGACCTTATCAACATTCTCACAACAATCATATGGGTTGCATCAGGTCACCATGCAGCTGTCAACTTTGGGCAGTATGATTATGCAGGCTACATTCCTAACCGAACCACTATAGCTCGGGTCAAAATGCCGTGTGAGGACCCGACAGACGACGAATGGAGCGCGTTTAAACATCGTCCCGAAGACGAACTTCTATCTGCATTTCCATCTCAGGTTCAAGCTTCACAAGTTATGGCAGTTTTGGACGTGTTATCGAATCATTCACCGGATGAGGAGTATATCGGGGCAAAGATCGAACCAGTTTACGAAGCGAATCCGAGTATAAAAGCTGCTTATGAAGTGTTTGCTGGGAAGTTGAAGGAGTTGGAAGGGGTTATTGATGGTAGAAATGGTGATGAAAGTAGGAAGAATAGAAATGGAGCTGGGGTTGTACCGTACAACCTTTTGAAGCCTTATTCAGAAGCTGGTGTCACTGGTATGGGGGTGCCAAATAGTATTTCAATCTAAATAAATAAACAAATAACTGGTTTTTGGATCATGTTTGTTTTGAAATTGTTGATGTGGGCATGGAAAAATTGATAATAATGCATTGGAGCAATAGCCATTTAAATGTTTTTTGTTTTATTTATTTGAACTTTTTGAATAATTTTACAACTTTTTAAAAAGATTTGCAACTAATTGTTTGACTTTAGCCTTGACAATGGAGGCATGTTTGTTCAAAATTTCAATTATGGCATCTTCAAAACTTCAATATGGGGGCCATATCAGCCCGTTAAAAAAATTGAATTTGATTGGACTTTTAATGAGCTGAAATGGGCCCAAGTTGCAAAAAGACATTCAAAAATGATCCCTAACACTCTTTGGTGGGCTCACAAAGACACAAACTTTAAAAAGGACATGTATGCAAAAGTGCAAAACATTTCCTAAATAGGTTTTTGAAAAAATTATAAAAATAATTAGAATGTATAGTTCATTGTTAAACATGGTAAAATGACTATTATGTCATAAATAACACAAGTACACTACCATAACTATATGTTATAGTTATGGTGCATTCGAGTACAACGCTATTTTTGTTGTGTCAACCGCCGATTAAAAAAACTATATGCTTCTCATTTACAAATCTTGATTCAAGATCAGTAATGTCAAAACTAAGAACCACATTGATGGTTGAAATGACAAGATAACAAAAACAACCAACAAGATTTGGAGAACCGGATCACACGATCAAACATGCGTCTCAAGAAACCAAATATGATCAAAAATACAGAGAACGGATAAGAATAGCGTTCTCGTGATCTTGTAAAAGATTAGCAATTTTTCAAGAAACCAAATGCATACAATGATTGTAATGATACAAACAAAAGGTGTTTTTCTTCAGTCTGCAAATTTGTAAAGTCTTGCTACTAGTCTATGATCATGTTGTTTGACAAAAAGGAAGCTTCATTGAGACATATTTTGTTTTAACAGCCAGCTTCATTGATACATGATCAAGTATTTGCCAAATTTCTCCTTATGGCAGGATATTGGTGGCTTCATCAACGGCCTCGCATTTTCATATTTACCAATTGACATCCTCGCAAGAGAAAAATGACACTTGGGTCCTAAGTTGGTTAGAAGGGTGTTTTGGGGATTTTAATTCATCGACAAAAGATCATCAAGTTCAAGTTCAAGTTCATATAAATACCATGAAGACTAACAAAAACTAAATGAGCATAAAAGACATATTGATCATGAAGTAAGACTACTAAATTAACAAAAAAACAAGTTAAAACGAAGAAAGACGTTGAGAATAAGATCTATGGCGACCGATTTGATGCAAAAATTTAGTTAGAGTCAAAACAGAACATATATATATATCTAATACAAAATGCATTTACCATTCAATCATACCATAAACTACTTACCAAAAAACAAACAAAATACATACCAGATACCAAAATGAGATTAGAGATTTACTGATTTCATATGCATTCGACACCAGCTTCAGCTGCACGGCGAGGCTTACTTTTCCTCCTACTTCCTATGTGTCGAAAACCATTAACTTGAGTTGACACGTTTGTATTTGACCGAGTTCCATCCCCACTTTGACTTTGACTTTCCTCTTTGACCAAATCGCCCTCGTCTTTTGAATGCTTGCTTCGTTTTCTCTTCTTTGCATCCTCAGTTTCCTTCGTATCTTTGTTTGATACATCATCATTCACTTTCGGGTGATCCTCTTCTTCCATTTTTACAATATCTTCATCAATTTCATCCACCAACGGTTTCTGAGGCCTGCCCCTTCTTTTTTGGGTAGGAATTCGTTCTTCTTCGCCACTTCCAGTATCATCATTGTTGGTCAAAGTGAACTTCTTACCCTTTCCTCTACCCCTACCCATACTTACAGCGATCAAGATTCACGAAACGCAGAGCTGTTCTGCCAAATAAAACGAAAAAAGATTCACTTTTTACTAATAACAAACACGAAAGATTCAAATCCAAATCATGTTATGTAAACTTAACCTGAAACAACAACATTTCAGAATTGATATTTATCAAGTACACACATTAAAGAATCATGTGTATGTAACCTAACATGACACAAAACCATTTTAGAAGTGTAACCCCTAGAAAAAAGTAAGGGATAGAAATGCATGAGTTCATTAAAGATCACACTAGAACAAAAGCATTCAAATCAAGATTCAAAAAATCATGTAGCTATTCTTCCAAATGAAAGAAAAGATTCAATTTTTGTTAAGAACACAGATGAAAGACTCAAATTAAAAGTATCAATATGCAACTTAACTTGAAAAAAATCATTTCAGAATAATAAAGCTTGAAAACTCTAGACAAAGTAAAGAATAGAAATGCATGAGTTGATTAATGATCAGGGAATAAAAAACAGTCAAAGAATAAAGCTTGACAAACTCAAAAACATTCAAATCAAGATTCAAGAAACACAAGCCATTCTGCCAAATCAAATGAAAAGATCCAATTTTTACCAAGAACAAGCATGAGGATTCAAACCCAAAGCAAGGGTATATAACTTAGATTGAAACAAAATAGTTTTAGAAGTGTAAACATTAGATAGTAGAAATGCATTGGTTGATTAAAGTTCAGGGAAGAAAAAAACAGTCAAAGAGTAAAGCTTGAGACATTCAAAATACTCAAATCAAGATTCAAGAAACACAAGCCATTCTGCCAAATCAAATTAAAAAGATTCAATTTTTACCAATAACAAACATGAAGAATCAAACCCAGATCAAGGGTATATAAGTTATAACTAGACCTGAAACAAAATCATTTCAAAAGTGTATTTATAAACTCAACTGAATAACATAAACCCTAGAAAAAAAATAGAAATGCATGAGTTGACTAAAGATCAGGGAAGATCAAAACAATCACGAATAAAGCTTGATACTCTCAAAATCTTCAAATCTCAATTGATATGCACCGAAAGTTACTAAAGAATAAAAAACCCTGGAAAAAGTAGAAATGCATGAGCTGATTAAAGATCAGAGAAGATCAAAACAGTCAAAGACTAAAGCTTGAAAATCTCAAAATATTCAAATCTAAATTTGGTATGCACCCAAATTAGAAAAGATTCATTCATTTCAGAATTGAATATGCATAATCAACTGAATAACATAAAATCCTAAGAAAAAGAGGAGAAATGCATGAGTTGTTTAAAGATTTGGGAAGATGCATGAAAAAGGTTTTAACTTGATTAAAAGACAAGATCTCAGAAATATGAAAAATTAATCAAACAAAACCTTGATGCAATATGTTGACTTACATTACAAAAATGTAAAATCTTGAAACAGGAAAAATGGGTACAAAACAAAATCAGATTAGAAAGAGAGAAACTAACCATGTGAGATGTAATAGGCTGTCAATCAGTCAATCAAAGCATGTTAATAATATGTATTGAACATGTAGGGTTGTTCAAGATTTGCAGAGATTTGAAGAAAAGATTGTGACTTTGAGCAAGAAACAGAAAACCCAGATCAAGATAGATAGTGATTTGGGGATAGAATGAATGAGGGTCAGATTTTGAGATGAAATGGTCCCAAGGCAAGAGGGAATGGGCAGAAACAGTAAGCAGAGATGAGTAGATATGGAAGAAGATGAAAACACAGAGGGAGAGAGAGAGATGTGGTTATCAATATATCTAATGTTGAAATGGGTATGGTGTAGAGTGGACACTCTGGCACTGTGTTTAAAGGGGTTGAAGGGTGGATTAACCAAGGGTTGAGACTTGAGGTAATACATTTTGTTAAACTATTACTATTATTGTTGGTAAAAATCATCATGTGACCGCATTTTCTTGAAATAATACATTATTTTTTACCTTCTAAGACCATATGTAGCGATAAAACACAAAGAGTCTCAAAAAGCCTTAATATTCTCTTCACATAAAGATTTTCATCACAATCAAGACAATTGGGCGTTTTGTACAAAGCGTCAAAGACGAATTTGGCATCCAAAGCGCCCCTAAGTAATGGTTGGGGGCGCTTTAGGGGCGTTTTGGGCGCTTTATGTTAGGTAAAACGCCCGATTACACATGGTCTAACATTAAAATATAATATTTATATAGACTTCGAGGTTGTTTGACAACTTTTAAATGGTAAATGTTAAACTAGTAAAAGTTCTAAACCATTATAATTATGTATTGAACCAATAATAAGTTTGAAACATTAAGAGGTCAGAAATATTATTTAACTATTCAAAGACAAATGTCTTGCCAACTTGTATAAGAAATCTTAACAATTCAAGCTTAATATAATATTTAATCATTATAGACCAGTTGAACTTTTTGATGATAGGTTTTGAGATTACACGTTTTCGCCTAGCTGCACATTGATAAGATATAATGACTCATTGTGGAAGTGTTTGTTTTTTTAGGGCAAAAGGTCAACGTATATATAGATTTGCAAAAATATTGTCACCATTTACATTTTGGTGATTGCATTTTACATTTATACTAGGTTTACTAAATATACTTGGGTTATTTAATATATTCGTCAAATGATTTTGAACTATCGTTGTTAAGACCGTATGGCATACATACCACGGTTTATATCGTGGCCGCATTTTCACACGTGAACACCATATCAAATGGCTTTTGTACTAAAATACAATAAAAGAGAAAAAAAATATATTTGTTTCTCAAACCAAATTATTATCTAAGTTTTTAACTACGAGTACTTCATCAAACTCAATAACAAATTAATAACCACTCTTCTTCTACATTCTCATTTTCTACATGTACTCTCAAAAAGTGAATCCATGTAAGTCTTATAGGCTTACAACAACACGTACTAAATGTTATCTTTGCCACCCGTCACATACGACCCACACTCTATTTTCTAGCAACCATAATTAACGCTTGATGGGAGGAACCAACAGTTTTACCGAGCTGTTATGCCCGAAATACGATCCAATCCAACCCAAAACCATACCTGAGAAAAGTAAAGATTTCAAGATGGTTAACTTCTTCAACATTCCAACTTGAACAATTGTAATTTTAGTTATTATCTTAGTAGTTGTTAAGTCATTTATTTATTATTATGTAATATGTAATGTTTTAAACCAGTTATTAATGAAAAGGGTCATTTTGATTTTATTACATGACTGTTTTAAAATTTTAATATTATTTGCATTTATAAAAACCAAAAATAATTGACTGGTCCTATGTAACAAGCATGACTTTACTAATTGATTTTATTAAGAGTAGCACACTTAATGGACTTGTTTAGGATGTTGATTCTAGCTAAACTCGGTATATTAACATGTGGTTGGTTTGCTTATTGTTAAGCTTCATTTTACGCTTGAGCTCGTTTAAGTTTGACTGAATTCAAGATTTTAGCAAGTTAGTTACTATTACCTCGTGTTGCTTGGATTTTTTACACTCATTAACGCAACTTATACTAAGCATGTAAACAATCTAAAGAAACACGAACATGGCTTGTTCGTTTAATTTTACATGTACAAATGACCAGACTCAAACAATTAAGCAAATAGAGCTTTCTTGTTCGTCTTTGTTCGTTAATAACGAATGTTGTTATGTTTGTTTTTTATAGTATAGACGAATTATTCACGAGCACAAAAACGCATAAGTGGACATAGATGAATACAACCAGACGAACATTGATTAAAAGCAAACGTAAACATCCAAAAATAACCATCATAAAAAACAACTTATAAAAGTATACAAATACATCTAAGTTATAAAAACAAACTTCAACTAACTATTTCAACATCAAATGAATTTAGATGGAGTGGTAAATTTGTTACTTCATGTACCAAAAGATCTCTAGTTCAACTCCCACAAGCCTCATTTTCCAGCGATACCAGTCAATGATCCAGTTAATGTTGGTGAGACAAACAGGTTTTACCTGTGGGCAAGGGTTCGATCCTCGATAACGGTTGTTGCGCCGGCCTCTGTGGGGTTTTCCATGTGAACGCCCTGCCAAGTTAGATGCACCATGTGACGGTGGTTAAAACAACGTATGTTGTTGCCTGACTTGGTTTAAAGACCCCCATGTGACGGTGGGTTGCGTCCGTCACAATTCATGAAAGTCATCGTTAAAAGAAAATTAATTGTTTCAACTTTATCATGAGTAACAATGCACCTTGAATCTATAACAAATTACATAGTACAATAAACATGAAAACTTAGATTAGATAGAATCTGTTAGGGACTACAACTTATAATTCGATCCATTTGAAATTTCAGTTCACGAGTTCTTTAAAACATTTCATGAAAACATACTATATTATACATGAGATTAATAAAGCAATTTTGCTTTAAACAGTAGACATCTTTGATCATAATGGAGTTCAGATATCGTTAAAAGATTCTTTCTTTTCTCCTGCACCACGCACCATATTTTTACTTGTTTGTCATATGTTGTTGAGGTGAAATTCATCAAATTTTTCTTCTTCAAAGAAATCATAGATCTGGTGGAGTGGCTGAGCACTAATTAGCTCAAAAAAATTCACAATGTGTTTCTTTATGAAAGAACACAAATATAACTCTTGTGAAAATTGGAGTATTCATATAGAGAAAACTCATCCATTTACAAGTTGGCTTGGGAATATGGAGTGTTCAGTGAGAAGCCATATGCCAATATTCAAACGGATTGACATTAGAATTTTCTTTAAAGACTCTTTTGGCCATGGATAGATGTAGATCATCCGGGAGATGTAACTAGTTGTCGGGTATCGTCGATATCCCTGTAAAACATAAAAAAAATCAAGCATGATAACAATAAAATCGAAAGAAAGGCAAGTGACACCAAAAGATCAAGAAACATAAACAATAAAATCTTATTGTTAGCCATATTTGAACTAAGAAAGACAACTTAAGGTTAACACATAATACGAAGTGTCTATTTATAATATATGATATATTTACCGTTGAAAACGATCAAATTTCAAAATTTCAAACAACTACACATTAAATGAAACTTATTAAAGTTATGATCGTTGTATAACGGCTATAAACATAAATACTAGTTTGAAAAGGGAAAATAAAGAAAATGACACGTGTACGTTGATAAGATTAATGCCGAACTTATTTCAAATAAATACGTTTTACTATTTCAAATGAAACTTATTAAAGTTACATGCGTCATCAGTAGTCACTTTATCACCCAAGTCATTTAAAGTTTTCGGTTTAATGACCATGTTGTGGTTCGACCAGTTGACCTTGATCGTGTTAAGCCTCTATCAAATTACATCTAAGTTATGATTCGTCATTTCTCTCTAATTTATTCATCAAATCATAAGCTAGATTGAGTCATCGTTAATTCATTACCTGGTATGAACAAATCACGTTTCAGAATATGATCCATACTAGGGTTTGTTTTATCTAATAACTTGAAATTTTGACGTTGTAATGCTCTATTGAATTAATGAATTTCAATCTCATAACTTAATTAAGGGTTGTCTTTTTTAGAACTTAGGTTTAAGTCTATATCATCTTACAATTTTGACCATTAATCAATGATTCATAGCATGCTTGTTATATCATGATTAATTAGCCATCAGGATATAGAAACTGGTCAATATGCTTACTAATTAGTTACTTACATGCTACAGGTTATTCAATTGGATTTAAACTCTAGTGTTATAAAAGAACAAAACTTTATGTATTTATCTTTATCTTCTTGAAGTTGTATGCTTTTTACTGTTTGACAATGCAAAGAGTTTCATGTCTTTGATTATATTGACTGTTATTCTTCCATTTTTAGTTTCTGCACTTCGAACTGATGTTTTTGGAGCTCACTGATATCGACTGGTCGTATGCTGATTATGTCATCATGAACCCAACTAGTGAAACTGAATGCAAAAGTTCCTGCTTGAATGATTGTTTTTGTGTTGTTGCAATTTATAGAGGGAATAAAGTTGGAAGAGGAAGCTGCCACTCTCCAATGGAAAGGTTGACTATCCACTTGGAGTCAAAGCTTTTGTGAAGGTTCCAAAAGGCAATATCAGTCCTCTGGGAAACCGAGCTTCTCGAGAGGAAAAAGCAATCGACACACTTTGATAACTGTGGGAACAACCCTCTTGGGTACTTCTGTGTTTGTAAACATAGCATTGATTGTTGCGATTTGTGTTGGTGTGTTTCTAATCTTCCATACAAATAGTAGAAAACTCAACTCCAGGCGTTGAAACGAATGTGGTTCGTTTTACATATAAAGAGCTTGTTCAAGCTACTAACGGTTTCAAGGATGAACTAGGAAAAGGGGCTGTTGGAATTGTGTATAAAGTGGTGATACGGACAAATACCGTGGCAGTAAAGAAACTAGACAGAATGGTTCAAAATGGTTGGAGGTTCAACTGCTTGGGTTTGATGATGGTGAGCACCAGCTACTGGTTTATGAGTACATGAGTAATGGTACGTTAGCTAGTTTTCTTTTTTGGAAACATGAGGCCCGGTTTAAGCCCAAGGTGCGATATAGCATTAGGCACTGCAAAGGGGCTATCATTCCTTCATGAAGAATGTGGCACACAGATCATTCATTGTGACAGATAAGTGATTTTATCTATTGTTTTCCATGATAATTTTCTGATATTATTTTGTTAAACCCCAATCACATAGTAGATAAAAGTTTTAATGTCTGTTTGGTCTGTTTTCTATTACAACTTCATAAGTTAAGAATCTTTTTTTTCACATATGCTATGTTAGCTTCTGAGCATGGAGTTTCTGGAATAGACGTTACGCATTTTCATTTACCTCTTAACACCTGTTGCACCTGCACTTGCGATAAAAACTTGAATGTGTGTTGTTGGTTTAAGAAATGAGCGACGAATTTTGCACTCATATCTGCAGTCTTTTGCTTGAACTCCACTGTTCTGTTTCTGTTTAGACGGATACCTGCATGATACAGTTATTATTATTATAGGGATATATGGTAGTGAAGAGAAGTTATTGTTTTTTATCAATCTTGAAGGATTATTTTAAAAACAAGTACTAACTTGAGGGGTTGCTTTTAAATGGTCCAACATAGTTATACAGATCTGGAAAGTGACAACTGGAAGGATCCAACAAAAGGACATGTAAGTTTTCATTTTGTCCAACAAACTAACATCAATAATTGAGCTGTAGTACTAAGTTTTTAACCACTTCAGGTTGTTGATAACTAGGATGTCAATAGTGTCGGGTTAGTGGGTTGAATTGACGGACCCAAACACGACTCATGTATTTATTCGTGTCAAAGTCATCAACTCTAACCTAGACACAATTTATACTGTGTAACCCAAAATGACCCGTAACCCGTTTATTTAAACATGTTGACCTTTTGAACTTATAAAATTTTTATTCTAATTTTCAATGGGTGGACGACCTGTTTAATCAAGCAGGCTACAAATACATATCGACCCGGACACGACTTGGCTGAGACATGACAACCCCAAACCATTAGTTGATAATCTTAATATAAGGTTTGGGGCTGTGTAAGAAATTACCACTGGTCCACCGCTATTGAAAACTCGGTTTCAAACTTCTGCGTGAGAAACGTCGAAGCTTCGTAACCATTTTGATATTTTGGTATGGCTAGTCTCTAGCGTGGAACTTTCACATTGAATACTTCCTGCCGTGTATGAGGATTTGAGATTCTTTATATGGAGCCAAATTTAAACAAAATTTTGAGGAATTTTCAAATCAAGGTGTGGAACTTTTTGTCACCACAAAATACTTCATGTATATGGGTTGACTTGAAAAGTCTTCAGTTGACTAAAAGCAATCATCTTTATTATTTAAAAAACTCTCATTCTTGTTACTTCTCTTAACCTTTCAAGCATTTCCCTATGGCCTTAGTCCCAATTCGTCTCATCTCTCTAGCTATTTTGCTACATTTTGTTGCAGCACAGCAGACTAATGAAACAGTATCTGTTGGTGCATCAATCACAGCAACACCTGATGCCAAACCATGGCTTTCACCTTCTGGTGATTTTGCATTGGGGTTCAAACAAGTTGAAGGCACAGACAAGTTCTTGTTATCCATATGGTATGATAAGATACCTGAGAAAACTATCATATGGTATCCGGAAGATGGTCCGACAGTTTCTGCAAGTTCCAAAGTTGATCTGGTTAACAGGCGTGGACTCGTACTTAGTGATCCTCAAGGAAACGAGGTATGGAGCTCTAGGTCCATTTTTGAAGTTGCATATGGTTATATGAACGATACAGGTAATTTTGTGATTGTGAGTAGCAATTCGCGTGATACATGGGAAAGTTTTGATTACCCAACGGATACCTTGTTGCCTACTCAAGTTTTGAATAGTGGTGGAGAAATCAACTCCAAAATTAACAAAACGAACTTCAGTCGTGGTAAATTCCAGTTACGTATGCTTGAGGATGGGAACCTTGTTCTTAATACTCGAGATATGTTTACTGGTGGTACTCCTGATAATGCTTACTATAATAGTGAGACTCGCGATGTCTCCAATTCAACAAATGCTGGTCAGCAGTTGATCCTTGATGAAGGGGGGTCCATGTATATATTGAGAAGAAGTGGCGAAAGATTTGTTCTTACAAAAGACTTGCCTCCTTCCGGAGATCACTATCACAGAGCTACTCTTGATTCCGATGGGGTTTTTACTCAATACTATCGCCCTAAGAATCCCAATAATGCTGCAAACTGGACCATTGTGTGGTTTGTTCCAGAAAACATATGTACGGCTAGAGATAGCAAAGCTTGTGGGCTAAACAATATTTGCATCATCAATAACAATCGACCTACCTGTGAGTGCCCACAGGGGTTCTCATTGGTTGATCCTAATATGCGAAATGGTGACTGTAAGCCTTTTTTTACTCCAAGTTGTGATGAAGCCGAGTCAAATAATGGGACGGATGTGTTTGATTTAATTGAGGTCAGAAATATTGACTGGCCAGCATCTGACTTTGTGAGCCTAAACCCGAGTAGCGAAGAAACATGTCGAACTTCCTGTTTGAAAGATTGTTTCTGTGCGGTTGCAATTTACAGGGACAACCAATGTTGGAAGAAGCAGCTTCCTCTTTCCAATGGATACAAAGATCCTGGATATAATGTGAAGGCCCTCGTGAAATTTAGGAAAGATAATGGCTCTTCTGGAGCTAGAAAAGATAGAAGTGAAAGAGAAGATAAAGTTGGAAAAAGTTTGATAATTGTGGGATCAGCTCTTTTAGGCACGTCCGTGTTAGCAATTGTCGTATTGATTGGTGTGATTTATGTGTTTTTCTCTGAAATTGACAAGAAGAAGGCTGAAAATCCTCCAAGCTATGCAGCTGTTGAAACCAATCTACCTCGTTTTACTTATCAAGAGCTAGTCACAGCTACTAATGGTTTCAAGGATGAATTGGGAAAGGGGGCTTTCGCAATAGTTTATAAAGGTGTGATAGGGACAACGTTCGTGGCGGTTAAGAAACTGGAAACTGTTGTTCAAGATTGCCTAAAGGAATTCAAAACTGAGGTCAACACAATTGCAAGGACTCATCACAAGAATTTGGTGCAGCTTCTTGGCTATTGTGAGGACGATTCACAGCGGCTATTGATTTATGAATACATGAGCAATGGCACTTTGGCAGCCTTTCTTTTTGGAGACAAGAGACCTAGTTGGAAACAAAGGAGTTATATCGCCATAGGCGTTGCAAAAGGACTCGCATACCTCCATGAAGATTGTAGCAACCAGATCATCCACTGCGACATAAAGCCTCAAAATATACTTCTTGATGATTACTACAATGCTAAGATTGCTGACTTTGGATTGGCAAAGCTTTTGATGATTAATCAAAGTCGAACCAACACTGGAATTAGAGGAACAAAAGGATATGTTGCCCCTGAATGGTTTAGGAACACCCCTGTCACATTCAAGGTTGATGTCTATAGCTTTGGCGTCTTGCTATTCGAGATCATTTCATGCCGAAAGAGTGTGGTTTTTTATGACGATGCCGAAGATGTGCCGGTTTTAACAGATTTTGCTTGGGATTGCTATCAAGAAGGCAGACTGGATGCATTTGTCAAGAATGATTTGGAGGCTTTAGATGATTCACAGAAACTAACAACATATATGATGGTTGGTCTTTGGTGTGTACAAGAAAACCCTTCGTTGAGGCCAACCATGAAAAAGGTCATTCAGATGCTTGAAGGAGTCATTGAAGTGGCTGAACCTCCTTGTCCATTTCCTTTTTCTGATACCTCCTTCGTGTCTTCAGATTGATCTGCAATGTTTTCGTACCTCACTCTATACTATTTCCTAAGCGTAATGTTGATTTCTAAACCATAGATAAGTGAATAAAGATTGTAATACGATTTTATCTATGTACTTTCATTATCACATCTTTAGAGTTATACCATCTAGATGATATCGAGTGTATCAATGTTTTATCTATATAATTGTTTTTGTCTCGTTTTCAAGGAAAACACCTCTGTTACATTTAAGTCGCTGGGTACAGCTGTTGTGTGTTGCTGTTAGAGATAATTAGCAGATGAAAGCTCTAATGTCAATTTGTTCTGTTTTTGTGACAACTTTGAAGAAGATGGAGATGATCCAATAGGATCTTACAGACCCGATAGACTAACACCGGAGTGTTCCCAGCGCTATGCCCTCTTTCTAAGCCCAGCTAGAGCCTTACGAACTAACAAATTCCATCCTACCCTAACAACTAGTGTTCCTTCTATTTATACTACCATATCCCATACTACACTTTAGCCCCTTCAGAAGACATACATATTACTTTTCTAACATGACTAATTCCCATCACAAAACATCTGTTAGACAAGCCATTACGCTTTCATTTACCTTCTGGTACCTGTTGGTTCAGGCCCTAGTTTACACACACTCACAATGCACTCACGTATATATGTTTTGATGTTGAAGATACAAGTAATATAAAAGAAAAGAATATGTTGCATATATGAAACTGAAAAGCTGCTGTTGCATTTATTCCATACTAAACATGCCTTTAAATAGGCTAACATCCAATGAACAAACTATTGAAAAAGTCTAAAGCACTACTAGCTACTACCTATTCTATAGGAACACTCCTAAAGAACCGTAAGACTAGATCAAACACCCAACTTGCACTTTGACTTCATCTTACTTATTCAAATAACTTCCTGCATAATTTAAACATAACTTAAATAAATTACTACTAATTAACCAGCTTGACCCATGACCCGTTTGACCAACTTTGACCCGAAACTTAACATGTCAAGATTAACCCAACAGTACCTGCATTTTTTATGAAATTTTTTAACTGCGGGTTAAGAACTTAAAACTCTCTGCTTTAATTGAATGTGTGTTGCTTCGAATTGGTTTAAGAAATGACAGATGAATTTTGCACTATAAATGACAAATCTGCAGTCTTTTGCCTGATTTGGTTGTAAAGAGATATTATTGGACTCTACCTTTGAATTGGTCAAACTCAGTTACAAAGAAATTATGACCACAAAAGAGAATTTATAGGATAAGGAATTAAGGATCTTACAGTTGACTTAAAAACAATCATCTTTATTATTTAAAAACTCCTAATCTTGTTACTGTCCTTAAACTTTCAAGCATTTTCCTATGGCGTTGGTCCTGATTCGTCTCATCTCTCTGACTATTTTGCTTCATTTTGTTGCAGCACAGCAGACTAACGGTTCTGTATCTGTTGGTTCTTCAGTCACAGCAACCACTGATGCCAAACCGTGGCTTTCATCTTCTGGTGAATTCGCATTCGGGTTCAAACAAGTTCAAGGCAAAGAAAACTTCTTGTTATCCATATGGTATGACAAGATACCCGAGAAAACCATCATCTGGTATCCAGAAGGTGGAATGACAGTGACTACTGGATCCAAAGTTGACCTGCTTGATGGACGTGGGCTCGTGCTCAGCGATTCTCAAGGCAAAGAGGTATGGAGTTCTGGCTCCATTTCTGATCTTGAATATGGTTATATGAACGATACTGGTAACTTCGTGATGGTGGGTAGCAATTCTAGGAATATATGGGAAAGTTTTAGTTATCCAGCAGATACCATTTTGCCTACTCAGGTTATGAATGCAGGTGGGGTAATTAACTCCAAAATGAGCAAAATAAACTTCACTCGTGGAAGATTTCAGTTACGTCTGCTTCAAGATGGGAATCTTGTTCTTAATACTCAAGATACGATTTATGGTTCTGCAGGGGATGCTTATTATAACAGTGCCACACATGATGAATCCAATTCATCAAATTCTGGTTTTCAACTGGTTTTTGATGCGACAGGATACATGTATATATTAAGAAGAAACGGCGAAAGATTAAATCTTACTACAAAAGACTCACTTCCTTCTGGAGATTACTATCACAGAGCTACTCTTGATTTTGATGGGGTTTTTAATCATTACTATTACCCAAAGCATCCCACTGAGCCTACAAGCTGGAAAGTTATATGGTTTGTGCCTGAAAATATATGTACGAGTATAGGTAGCAAAGCTTGTGGGCTAAACAATGTTTGCAGCCTTGTTGACAATCGACCAAATTGTGAATGCCCACAAGGTTTCGCATTGGTTGATCCCAATACTCTAGATGGTGACTGCAAGCCTAATTTCACTCTTAGTTGTGATGAAGATGAGTTAAACCATGCAGGAGATGTGTTTGACTTCATCGAGCTCACTAATATTGACTGGCCATCTTCCGACTACGTGCACATGAACCCATGTAACGAGCAAACCTGTAGAACTTCCTGCTTGAATGACTGTTTCTGTGCAGTTGCAATTTACAGGGACAGCCAATGTTGGAAGAAGCAGCTTCCACTTGCCAATGGAAAGAAAGATCCTTCACAAAATGTGAAAGCCTTTTTAAAATTTAGAAAAATTGACCGTCCTTCTGGATCAGGAGAAAATAGAAGTCGAAGAGCTTTAATACTCATAGGATCACTTCTCTCTATTATGTTTCTGGTAGGAATTGTTCTGTTGATCGGCGTGATATATGTTTGCTTCATACAGACCAACAAGAAGAAGGCCAGAAAATCATTTCCGGGTAGTCCAACTGTTGAAACTAATCTGGCACGTTTTACGCATCAAGAACTAGTCAATGCTACTGATGGGTTCAAGGATGAATTGGGAAAGGGGGCTTTTGGGACAGTTTATAAAGGTGTAATAGGGACAAAGATTGTAGCGGTTAAGAAGCTTGAAAATGTAGTTCAAGATGGTCAGAAGGAATTTAAAACTGAGGTCAGCACGATTGCAAAGACGCATCACAAGAATTTGGTGCAGCTTCTTGGCTATTGTGATGATGGTGAGCATCAGCTATTGATTTATGAATACATGAGTAATGGCACTTTGGCATCTTTTCTTTTTGGAGACATTAGACCTAGTTGGAAACAAAGGAGGTATATTGCTATAGGCATTGCAAAGGGACTCACGTACCTACATGAAGATTGTAGCAACCAGATCATCCACTGCGACATTAAGCCTCAAAATATACTTCTTGATGATTACTTCAATGCAAAGATTGCTGACTTTGGATTGGCAAAGCTTTTGATGATTAATCAAAGTCGAACGAATACCGGAATTAGAGGAACAAAAGGGTATCTTGCTCCTGAATGGTTTAGAAACACTCCTGTCACATTCAAGGTTGATGTCTACAGCTTTGGCGTCTTGCTATTCGAGATCATCGCATGCCAGAAGAGTGTTGTTTTTAATAACAATGATGTTGAAGATGTGGTAGTTTTAACAGATATGGCATGGGATTGCTATCATGAAGGCCGCCTGGATGCATTCGTCAAGAATGATTTGGAAGCCTTGGATGATTTCGAGAAACTTATAACATATATGATGGTTGGTCTTTGGTGTGTACAAGAAAACCCTTCACTGAGACCAACCATGAAAAAGGTCATCCAAATGCTTGAAGGAGGAATCGAAGTGACTGAACCTCCGTGTCCATGCCCTTTCTCTGTTACCTCCTTGTCTGCAAGTTGATCTGCCATGTCTGGTACCATGCTCTAAACCATATAAGTAAAGATAAAGATTGTACAATATGACTTGGTATATGTAGTTTCATTGTCACATCTTGAAAGTTATGCTATCTAGATGATATCGAATGTAACAGTGTTTTGTATATATTATTTGTTCAAGTTGTTGAATAAAACATGAACAAATAGACAACCATGATGTATCAGATTATTGTTAGGGTCTGTGTTGTAATTGATTTTATATCATCATACTCCAATTGATTTTGTAAGAGGATGAAAGCTATTAATGTTGGCGTTTATAAGTATGCAAAAGTCTGATTATTACCTTTTTTGTTGTTCTTCATATGTGCAGGGGATTGAAAATGTTAATTATTTTGAATTTATAAGAGAAAGATGTAGTGTTGGTTTCAAATTAGTTTCTTTGATGTATTTTTGAAGAAGCATAAAACGGCTGCATGTTATTTATAGGGTTTTATTTGCATGTTCGTTAGATCAAGAAGTTGTTAAACAGTTAAGCTGATTTCTTGTAGGTTAGTTTCATGTAAACTGCTTCATTATATTCTGACTTTTGTTGAGCATGTTGTTGGATTAGTAAAATAGTTTGATCTTTGCACATATAACGTCTTTACATATGTCTTGATTATTAATTTGCGGAAACTTTAATAGCTTTTTAACTTGGTATTGTGATGTGTTTGGCAGATTATTTCACCCTACAACTTGTATCTGACCCGAGGCTAGTTGTTAAGCAATGTCAAATCTGGTGGATCATCACTAACTTCCAGAACATGAGTAAGTGATCTTAGTAATAATTTCAGTTGGTTTATGTTATTAAGAAAAGCTTTGTTTTGTGAACTGAGAGAGTTGTGTATATTATCATTAATGTGTTGTTCTTAATGGTCATATGATATGGATTGGTAGAAACCGAGAATAATACAGTTCGTTGTCAATCAGGTTCATCTAGACATCTTCATTTGACCATTTTTAATCTAATTTTTTTTGTTTCACCTATTTGATCTGCTTTAGATAAATAGACAAAATTTGATACATTTATGACCATGTGAATCGAAATTGCCGCCTGAATTGGTTGTACCAGTATCACATTCGCTTAAAATTTCATCATATTCTATTGTCTTTGGATCGTGACCAAACAGAATTTATATAGTTGGAAAAGGACTGGATTTTTGCTTTGCTATGGTTGAGCTTATGTTGCCACTAATGTGCTAGAACCTTTAACTTTGTTGACCCAAAGACACCAGCTACGGTTCTTTTGTTTGTATGAAACAATTTTTTTCTTGGCTCAGGTGTTGCACTTTGTGCATACATTGGGTGTGTAAACGAGCGAAGTGGAACCCTGTCCTAACTAGGTTCAAGCTTGGGCTCGGCTTATTTTGATCTCTATTTCGTGAGTAGTTTTTCAAGCTTGAACTTGGCTCGTTTAAATATTATTAATCATTTTATTTACGGTTATAGTTATATATATAGCATAATATATACCCTCTATTTATTTTATAATTTTCTATGTAATAACTAGGTTAGAACCCGTGTATTGCACGGGTTGAATGATAAAAAATAAAAATTCATAAGATTGTTACAACTTTTCATGACGAATAATCATATTCTAGTAAATGAATAACTAGTCCATTTGGCATGATACTTAATCTTCATGACGAAAAATTAAGTATCATCTCGTGTAATCATCCAAAGATCCGCGTGAAACAAAAGGTTAAGTATCATGCCAAATGGACACGATATACCTATTCATGATCTGTTGTAGGCCTCTAACTTGCATCTCTTCTTGATGGTGTTTTCAGGTTCATCAAAACAACTCTTTCTGTTACAAGGGTAAGCACCAATTGACATATGTTGTTGAGTTGCAATCTATTTTGCTAAAACACTTTTTTTTTTGTACTTAATCGATTGATTCTGGTTCTTTACTTTATAAGTTTCTTTTATTGTAAGTTCCTTTTTTTTTGTTTACTTTATAAGTTCCTTTTAAGTTCTTTTTATTCAAAAACATATCTTAAAACCTTTTAGCCTAACCCATTTGACCCGTTTATGATAAAACACAACCCCATTGATGGATTGAAGTTGACACCTCTTAATTTATATCAAGTATATCCTTTGTTTTTGAATTTGTATTTCCTCCTTATAAATTTGTTCTATACTAAAAATCTATGATCATTTTTACTAGTCACCTTATTGTAAACTTTGTTTAGTTATGAAAATGTATGATTGAGATGTTAAAAATTAAAATAGCCAAAAAGCGTCTATGTCAGTTGATGGAGTTTTGTGTTGAACAATCGATTCCTATTTGTTAACATCAAAGATCTTACTTCTAATGTATCAATATAGTAAATTTAAATAAGAAAAGGTTTCCAATTCACGAAAAAGCAACTTCCTCTTGCCAATGGAAACAAAGATCCTTCACAAATATCGGAGGATCGATGTTCCTTTTGTTACCCGAAAAAATAAGAATGGAACAAGAGAAAACAAAAGTCGAAGAACTTTGATATATGCGGGATTAGTCTTTTTAAACATGTCTGTGTTAGAAATAATCTAGAAAAATCATGTGTCTTTCAATTAAAATAAAGACATTATTCTATTTGTGAGAAGTAACATACTACCACATGTGTACAAGACAAATTATAATAAATATGAAACACACACTTCATATTTGAACAAAGTTAAGTCCCTTAACACATCTTTTGTGTGCACTTGAAATCATTTTTCAAGGTACATAAAGCACGGTATGTTGGTGTTTGTAGGTTGGGTGTACGTAGTGCTAGTTATAAAGGCTTGTTTGAACCAAAATTTACAACAACGCACACGAGTTTGAGTAAAGCGCGACCATCGAAGCTTACCATGCATATTGACATCTTAATACCATTAATTAATTAATTATATGCGCTTAAAGATGATTTTAAATGCATAATGGAGTTTCTTTCCATTCTCTTTTTGTAAATACAAAAATAATTAGATGTATCATCTCAGGTTGTAGTGAAGTGTTTTGCATATTTCTGTAATTCAACAGTTCTTTCTGGTGTTATAATTAAAATATAAGCAAATGAGCATTATGAGTTCTTTAATGGTTAAGGTGATAAAGAGTATAACTAGGAATTATTGGTGTGTGTAGGCATGATGTCATTGTAGAGAATTTATGTCTTGCTTTTCACATAATTATCTCTTCTATTAAGTACTAGATGTGAGACCCGTGAGGATCACGGGTCGAACACGGCTGAAATAAGCAACAACGATATATACCAAATTATAA
>JAOYNQ010000001.1:6613822-6632980 GCA_026259685.1 Tagetes patula
TTTTTAGAGCATTTCCAGTTGTGTGTATGTGTGTGTGTTTGAATTAAAGAAAGGGAGTTTAAACTCCCATTTTCCCGCTCACTCTTCCTTTTCAAAAAAACTACCATTTCCACTCTTAAACACACCATTTCCAGAGCATGCTTGCATCATCTTGTGGGACCGGATTGATTGTGAGGATGCCACATCAGAAAAGATGATGTCACTTAGGCACCATCTATTATGGATAAGTAGGATGGTCTGCAAACTTCACTGTGACAACATCTAGTTGACACCCAATTGAACTGGGATGCGCCGTCATACGTTGATAACTTCACAACTCACACTAATGAAAATTTCATATTCGCATTAAACACCTTGTGACCTTTCGAGATCGAGACATTGATCAATCATTTGTAACTCTTTAACCAACTTCTAAGACTGACGCTTCAGTTCTTTTTATTAACAATCGCATATTACATTGATCACTTACCAATGTGAGACTAACTCACTTGGTAGAGACGGTGTCTCTTAAGTTGGAGGTCCTGGGTTCAAATCCAGGCATGAGTGTAATTTAGTAGTTTTGTAGGATATGTAATATGTTTGCCGTTAAAAAAATATATTACATTGATCACTTAGTGATAGAATATAACAGAATCTAAGAGAGAAGAGAAAAGTTTCATTCAAATCAAACATACCGGTTACAACACCCTAACCACCTATTTAACGACTAACAGCAGAGTCGTTAGGTGATTTATCAATTTTACAGATTAAGCCCCTCTACTTCTATTATCTACACAATGTCTTTTATTACACATTATTACAATTTGACACAAGTAGTCCTAGAAACTTTGATATGTAACACTTAGATGATCTAACGTAAAAGGCCACATTGTTTTTTTGCTGATTATAAGTTTATCTCTCATGATTCATTAAAAAATAAGTTTTTGTACAAATGATTATAACTAAAGTTTATAAATTAAAGACATTTTAAAATAAAGGCCTTATATGACAAGATATTTTATCGGAAAAACGTGATATCATAAAATTAATGTAACTGTCATTGATCACCAATTCACAATCTATATTTTTTACATACATAGAGCCTCTTTGTCAAAATCTAAATCATTAAATGCTGAATGATTAAGGGGCTGTTTTTGGTAGCATCAGAATAACCTCTGAATAACCAATAAAAGTCTACCTTTTAATGGTTCAAAAATCCATTATAAGGTAAGTTTTAAAAATATGATGAATTGGGTGAGGTTTTACCATTCAAAGGTTACCTCTTAATCATTCAGCATCTTTTTATCACTTAATGGTTCAGAGGTATTGAACCATTAAGAGGTAAGTCTCTGAATGACCATTAAGAGGCTACCAAACACCCTCTAAGAGACAATATCAATGAGAGGTATGTTGGGGTAAAATTTCAGATGATGGTAAGTTTGACACATGCTCCATTCAGTTACATTCGGCACTCTCTATTTCTTAATCATTCAGCACTTAACTGAACCATTCAGAGATTATTTTTTTATGAAACAACATTCTAAATGCTGAATCTAAATGATTAAACACTGAACTGAATCATTAAAAAGTGAAACAAACAACGGCATAATCTAACATCAATAACCGAAGTTGAGTGCCTGAAGCATCAATTCATCTACTTTATCCGGGTTTTTTTTCTTATAGGCGAAGATTCATTTTCATTCGGGTTTAAAAGCGTTTTTAGTCTTTTAACAGGTCACCTGTTAAACTCAGGCAACGCTTAAACACGCGTTGTGTACAAATCAAACCCGTGTACACCGGCTATAGCCGGTAAACCAACTCTCCATTACACCACCACCTTCATCTATCTATCTCACTGCTTTATTTTCAAAATCTCATAAAAAAACACTTTTTTTCTTTTCTACACAGATTCAACTCTTTTCTCTCTCGTCAATCACAACAAATTGATTTATTATAACTTCAAATGCTTGTAGTTTAATCTGCACTTCATTTGAACATACTTTTAGTTTGTCAATCCAGATCTCCGGCACTGTCTACGATCTCTATTCCGGTGAGTTTTCAAACTTTCAGCTCAATTTGTTTTTGTTAATTTTGATTTTGTGTTTGAAACTGTCAAATTTGGTTGTGTTTGATAGCATTAGTTGAGGTTAGAGTGTTCATGCGGTGTAGTTAGGGTTTAAGTGTATGAGTTGATAACAGGTTCAGTTTGTTAGGGCATGGTTTTAAATCACAGGCATACGGCGTATACGATTGAATGTTCATACGCTGTAGCTCACATGTATGTATTTTGCAACTTTATTTCTCATTAGAGTTAGCCTAGAACATATACTAATGTTTTGAGGAGATTGCATAATGTTAGGGGATCCTCTATGCTCATTTAGGGTTTAATTTGTCAGTCTGAGTTTGATTACTTTGTTAATTACTTTGTTTTACAGATTAATAAAAGATTGCATGAATATTGGGACTGATAATTAGATTTTAGTTTTGTGATTTTGTTTTGGAATGTGTCACTTTGGTTTTACAGAAAGCTAAAGCTCGTGCCCCTTTTTTTTTGTCTGTTTTTCTGCTATTTACTTATGGAGTGTATTGAGATGAAGTTATAAATGAAGGTGGTATGCTTGTTACACATACAGGGGCATAAATGTCTCACGTGGGGCCTCTCTGGGAGCGTTTGGTTCGTGCTGCACTTCGAAGGGAGAGAACAGGAATTGATGCTTATGGGCGGCCAGCTGGTGGCATTGCTGGAAATGTTCCGTCTTCACTTTCAAACAGCAAGGACATAGATCCTATTTTGAGAGCAGCGGATGAAATTCAAGATGAAGACCCCAATATTTCTAGAATTTGTATGTATTCTTAAGTTCAGGTTTTTCCATCTACTTATTGTTGTATGTTTTGTTTTACTAATAATAGGTATTTCTGTTATTTTATTTCAGTATGTGAGCATGCTTATACACTTGCTCAAAATCTTGATCCTAACAGTGAAGGTAGAGGTGTGCTACAGTTCAAAACTGGTTTGATGTCAGTAATCAAAGTACGGTTTGAAGTTGATGAACAAATATTCATACCTGTATTGACAAATTGTGCGCAATGACATGTTTGCTTTTCTGTTCTAATACTTATTTAACAGCAAAAATTAGCAAAGAGGGAGGGTGCTGACTTTGACCGAAGTCAAGACATAAATCGCTTACGTGAGTTTTATAAGCTTTACAGGGAAAAAAATAATGTAGATAAACTACGTGAGGAGGAAATGGAATTGAGGGAGTCAGGTGCTTTTAGTGGAAACTTTCAAGAGTACGCATCTTTTTTCAGTGTTCAATATCTTTTCTCTCTTTGTTTCAAATTTAATCTTCTGCCATTTTTATGCACTTTATTCTTTATAAAACAGGCTAGAACGCAAAACTGTGAAGAGAAAAAGGGTGTTTGCAACTCTTAAAGTCTTGGGAACGGTATTACAGCAGCTTTCTAAGGAAGTTTCTCCCGAGGAAGCAGCAGGATTAATTCCAGAAGAGGTTTGTCCACTTTTAATATCTTTTTGTAACATAACCTTTTCAAGTAACTTGAACTAATGCATAAAGCGGATTCTAATGGTTGCTCCATTTTTCCAGTTAAAGCGAGTAATAGAATCTGATGCAGCTATGACAGAAGACCTGATTGCTTATAATATCATTCCTCTTGATGCTCCTGCTATGACAAATGCTATAACCTCGTTCCCCGAGGTGAGTTTCAGTTATTTTACATTCTCGTTCGATTCTGTACTTCTTACTGTTTTTATTTTTGCTATTGTTGTATAATATGTGCAATGGGTTTATGCTCAGGTACGTGCTGCAGTAGCATCACTGAAGTATTATAGAGGCCTCCCAAAATTGCCAGGAAATTTTCCAATACCCGCTACTAGGAGTGCTGATGTTCTTGACTTTCTGCACTATATTTTTGGATTTCAGGTTGGTAGTTGATGATAATATTTAAATTTAAGAATTAGAAAATAGGATTTCTGAGAGTTACTTTTTCAATACTTTGTGCAAGTGAGTAAAAACAGAGTTCTACGTTGTAAGGTTATAATTTCAGCATCGTAAAAATATCTACATGGAAAATTAACCATTTTTGATAGTTCGTGATCATACATAGTTATTGAAGTTCACGATCATCTAAAATTATTGAAGGCCATGAAGCCAGTTGGTTGTTTATTGATCCTGATTTTAACTTTTGTTGTTTGGCAGAAAGGTAATGTATCAAACCAACGGGAGAATATAGTTAATCTTCTTTCAAATGAGCAGAGTCGACTTGGTACTCCTGATGAACATGAACCGGTATATATATATAGTTAATTTATAGAAAAAGTATTTTTAAATAAGAAAGCAACATTGTATTAAGGACCAGTTAAATGGCATGGTTTATAAGGTGTTTACAATTTGCTCTAGAAACTGGATGAGACTGCTGTGGAGAGGGTATTTTTGAAGTCTCTTGATAACTACATCAAGTGGTGCAGCTACTTGGGTATCCCCCCAATTTGGAGCAAGTATGACCTTTGAAAATTCATAAATATTTGTTGACGGACTTCCATAATAATGAAATTAAACTTTTTTTGACAGTTTGTAAATCCTCAGTTTTTGTGTTTTGCTTTTGCAGTATGGATGTTAACAAGGAAACAAAAGTACTTTTTATCTCTTTGTACTTTTTAATATGGGGTGAAGCTGCCAACGTTAGATTTCTTCCAGAATGCTTATGCTACATATTCCATAGTGTAAGATTCTTATATGTTTGGATTTTTCTATAAACTAATTTAGATGTTTTAGATTGCTATAACTCAAAGCTTTATCAACAGATGGGGAGAGAATTGGATGATATATTGAGGCAGCAACTTGCAAAACCAGCAGCTAGTTGTGTTACTGAAAATGGTGTTTCATTTCTTGAACAAGTCATTTGCCCTCTATATGAGGTTATTGCCGCGGTATGTTGTGCATTTCAAATATATGTAATTATGACACTTGGCAATATTCAGATCTGTGTGATAATAGTATGTATTTGAAGCACAAATATTATTGGTAGGATGAACTGTTCATTGAATTAGATAAGCACCTTATACTTGTTTTTACCTACTTTATGTGAAACTTTAAGATTCTGATGAAAGGTTAAAAGGAATTTTGAGATTATTGTTTTGCATTGCTGTGCAAATAAATTTTTTATTAAAGGTGGCAAATTTAAGACATTATATATATAACAAACCAATAAACATCTGTCAGGTCTAACCTTTAGTTAACCAAAAAATTGAAAACCAAAATTTCCAGTTAGGGGTCCTTAGTTTAGTGGATCGAACCCTGGTCTTGGTGGTTTGCGGTTTTTTATTATTTTTGTTTTTAATATTTTTACACTATATTCTGGTTCTAGATTCGAACGATAATAGCCACACTCAGGCACCCATATTTCATAATATTTTAACAATATACATGGTTACCAACTTTCCATCAACGTAAAACACATGCCGATATCTCTTTGGGCACGTTAACGCTTTATTTTTTTTATCACACAAGCCAGACTTTTGTATATTTAAAAACCTAATATACAAACTTTCTGTTGCATAGTGTGTGTGTAAATATAGCTAGTTAATTTACGAATGTGTTCATTTGGGTTATGTTTTATCTTTAACTAGTCAAAGGCTAATCTAAATAATTAGGATATAAGGAAACCGATGAAAGTTGCGTGAATTGTATATTTTTTGGTGCATAAACTTATTAAATTATATTGGTATATTGGTTTCTACTTGTCCCAACTATCTTCTTTTGGTTTCTACTGGTCCCAACTATTGAAATGGCTGGTAACGGTCCCAACTTTTATCACTTTGGCAACCAACAGTCTGTCACTAAAGTGTTTTTTAACGCCGTTAAGTTTTTTTTTAATTCAAGACCGATGTTTTAGGCTTTCATATCGGAAGGAGATTAGGAGTCGACTGATGTAAAAGTTATCTCGAAACGGACTGATGTAAAAATTAACGACGGACTGTTGGTTGCCAAAGTGATAAAAGTTGGGACCGGTAGTCGGTAGAAACCAAAAGGTGATAGTTGAGACTTGTAGAAATCAATATACCAATTGTATCAACAAAACATTTTTGTAATGATATTTGACATAGTTATTTTGAAATTAAAATTTTGGACAAAAAGTGCTTTAGGTCCGCCCAAAGCGACTTACTAGACCCATATTATAGATTGACCATTTTGATGCCAACCTCTTTGTTACCCGACGCTGCAGGAGGCTGACAACAACGAAAACGGAAAGGCTCCTCATTCCGCATGGAGAAATTATGATGATTTTAATGAGTACTTCTGGTGAGCTTTATGCTCATAAATATATTTTGTAAAACGGTTTATATTATTTAATCCTATTTCATGCTATTTCTATTTTTCTCAGGTCCCGAAGCTGTCTTAAACTTGGTTGGCCTTTAGACAGAAATTCATCTTTTCTTTTAAAGCCATCACGAAGGTCAAAGGTAGTTAAACAAAAACGGTGAAAAACCACATTTTCTTTCAAAAAGTGCTTGTTCTTTCCATGTAACTTTTTTTGTTACCTTTGGCTTCTGTTACAGAATATATTGAAAACCAATGTTACCAAGCGGCGTGGGAAGACCTCTTTTGTTGAACACAGGACGTTTTTTCATCTTTACCATAGTTTTCATCGCTTGTGGATATTTCTTTTCATGATGTTTCAGGTCGGTCACATTATCAAAATCTTCTTTTGATTTTTTTTAATTTTCAGACACTAAACTTTTTTTTACAGGCTCTTGCAATAATAGCATTCAATGATGGAAATATGAACTCCAAGACAATACGCCTACTTCTTAGTCTAGGCCCTACTTTTTTTGTTATGAAGTTTTTTCAAAGTAGGTTTTTGTGTTTGTTTTTTCTATATTCATTTAGTAAACAATGTGTTTTGTTAAGAGTTCTTATTTTATTCTTATTACTACTATTATTATTATTATTGTTGTTGTTGTTGTTGTTACTACTACGACTACTACTACTATTATTACTTTCCTTTTTGTACTACTATCATTGTTATTATTGTTTTTCTTTTTAGGTGCATTGGACATTGTGATAATGTATGGTGCCTATTCTACAACAAGGCTCTTGGCTGTTTCAAGGATTTTTGTTCGTTTCATTTGGTTTAGCTTTGTTACCATTTTCATATGCTTCCTCTACGTGTAAGTACTCTTTTTTAGTTTTCTTTTACACATATGTCATTATGTCGTTTGTTGTCTGCTTATATTTAAATTATAACACAACTTGCTTTATGCCGTCTCATTTCAGGAAAGGTCTCCAAGAGACAACTGATTCAGTTTCTGGATCGATTGTTTTCAAAATATATATAATTGTTTTAAGCATCTATGCTGGAATTCAGTTCTTTTGGAGCTCTTTGGCACGGTTACCATCATGTCACCATTTGTTCAACCGGTGTGATAATTCATCCCTAGTTCGCTTAGTGAAGTGGATACATCAGGTTGGCATTTTATATTGGGTCTGTTTTGTAATTTCTTCTTGTTTTTATAAATGATAACATTTTTTTGTTTGATTTGAAATTTTGAATTGTAAGGAACATTACTATGTCGGACGCGGCATGTACGAAGCAACAACTGATTATATCATGTAGTTATTCTATGAATTCCTCTTGCTTTTTTCTTTTCTAATACTTGTTTTTGCAAGTAATGATCATACTGTCAATGTGCTGTAATTTTAGGTATATGCTATTCTGGCTTGTTGTATTGGGGGGCAAGTTCGCGTTTGCCTATTTTCTTCAGGTAATATGTTTTGTTTAATCTTTTGCATGTGGCATAATATTTCTGCTTTATTGATTTATATATTTGTGTCATTGAATGGTTATGCAGATTAAACCCTTGGTGAGACCAACAAGAGACATAATTGATATTAAAGATGTGCGTTATTCTTGGCATGATTTTGTATCAAAAAGTAAGTCAGTCTGTGTGATATTTTGAGGATATAATTGATATTGTCAATTTGAATCCCTTTTGCGTATACTACTACCGTTCTTATAATTAGTCCTTGGGTTCTAGTAAATATTGTTTGCCTGATATGTATGTAACTTGATGATTTGACCTGCAGACAACCATAATGCCTTGACTATTGCTAGCTTGTGGGCACCTGTGTTTAGTGTAAGTTGACATTCTGCTGTTTATGAAAAATGCACAACACATATAAATGATAATAATTTCGCTGCTATAAGTTATTCCACCATTGTGAATTTGTGATTATTGCAGATCTATCTTTTAGACATCCACATCTTTTATACCATCATATCTGCGGTTGTGGGTTTCTTGCTTGGAGCTAGAGATCGTCTTGGAGAGGTAAGCTTGATAAGAGAAATGCTCCATTGATTTTGTTTTTATGTATTATTTCTGGTTTTGGAAGCTGTGGTTGATAGTATGATTATCTTACTTCCAATCCATAATTACATATTATGTTTTTATGTAATTGTTTCTTAATTAATACTTTCAGATTAGGTCTTTGGATGCTGTCCACAAACTCTTTGAGAGGTTCCCTGAGGCATTTATGGATAACCTTCACATTCCTCTAGCTACCAGGTGTTCTTGAGAGTTCTGTTACTGATACATATTGATTCTAATGAGGCATATATTGTATTAATGTTTATTTATTTTTTGCAGGAATTCCCTCGCACTAACTGGTCAGGTAAATTGATCATGCCCATATTTAACACTGCAATAGTATAAATGTTTAGCTATACACTATTTATCTTGCCATGGAGTTATTTTTTTCTCCCTCTTCGAAGGTTCTGGAGAAAAATAAGTTTGATGCTGCCCGATTTGCACCCTTTTGGAATGAGATCGTGAATAATCTGCGAGAAGAAGATTATATTACTAATTTGTTAGTATCTTATTTCGACAGCATTATTAAATGTTTGTTTCTTTTCATCATTAATTAATGACACGTCTTTTTCTCAGGGAAATGGAAT
This sequence comes from Tagetes patula, assembly GCA_026259685.1. Classification (NCBI taxonomy): domain Eukaryota; kingdom Viridiplantae; phylum Streptophyta; class Magnoliopsida; order Asterales; family Asteraceae; genus Tagetes; species Tagetes patula. Next base: position 6,622,775 of record JAOYNQ010000001.1, read on the forward strand.
TGCTTCAAATGCCTAAGAATACTGGCTCTGTTCCTATGGTTCAATGGCCTCTTTTTCTCCTAGCCAGCAAGGTTATTCAAAACCCCTGTTCTACATTCTGGTTCTTATTTTCATTTCTTATGTGAGTTTCTTCTTAAAAGTACTTTTTTGTTATAATTAGATATTCCTTGCTAAAGACATAGCTGTAGAGAGTGACTCACAAGAAGAACTGTGGGATAGGATTTCAAGAGACGATTACATGAAATATGCAGTTGAAGAATGTTTTTACACCATCAAGCTGATTTTGATCTCAGTTTTAGACGATGTTGGCAAGATGTGGTAAGTGTAAAGTCAAGTGTTTAGAGTTTAGACTGTATTTTTTGTCAGTTCTTGAAGCTAGATCTGAACATAATGGCAAGTAAATTGGGATTGGCTGGGCCAGAAGATGCACACACTATATTTCTTTAATTTTCTTGAGCTTTATAGTTTCTTAATTTATAATAATCTTAATATTGAGTGAAAATGATTAAGGAGGTTATATGTGTTTTGGATACACTTTGGGTGGCTTAACGCTTTTTTGTTTTTTCAAAAATTAACCATGTAGCACAGTAGAACCTGAATCAACCCGTTTGCCCTACTTTCTTCTGCAGGGTTGATAGAATATATGATGACATTCGAGCAAGTATAGTGAACACAAGCATTCAGTCTGACTTCCAACTGAAAAAACTGTCTCTGGTTATTCAAAAAGTTACTGCACTTACGGGAATTTTGGTTAGTATTTACTTAATTTTGATTTTAAGAGTAAATTTTGATTTTGGACCTTATACCGATTTTAGTCCATTAGTTTCAATTTCACCTTTTTAGTCATTGTGGTTTCTAAATCGTTTGAATTAAGGCCCAAACACTAATACCGCTAGTTTTTTCAGTTAACAGAAGGGCATTTTAAGTCTTTTAACACACAAGGACTACTTACGCCATAATATTTAAATAATTTAGACCATTCATGCAATTTATTCAAAATAAATAGATTGTTAAACAACACCATTCACACCCCAGCATTCCTAACCAAACCACCACAATCACCACACCAGATGAAAAAAGTGAAATTGAAACTAATGGACTAATAAATTTACTCTGATTTGAGTATATATTTTTTCATCTGTTGTCCACCAATCAGCTACTCAAATATTTCATTTTTTACTGTAATAATGTGGTTTGCATGCCCATGCACAGAAAGAAGCTTGGACACCCGAACTGGAGACTGGTGCGATTAATGCTGTTCTAGATCTTTATGATGTTATTCAGCTTGATCTTTTTAATGTGAACATGCGGTGTGTGGCAACAATGAATTTTAATTTGTTATATGTTGTTAAGTTTGTAATACTTTCTTAACATATGCTTGATGAGATTTTTTTATCATTTAACAGAGAAAATTACGCCACATGGAATACGCTGAAAAAAGCACGGAAGGAAGGTCGCTTGTTTTCAAAGCTGAAGTGGCCAAGAGACCCTGAATTGGTATGTTGACTCTTGTACGCTCAAAGATCTGCTAATTGACCTATCCTTATTATATGTTCTCTTAAGCTCACTTTTATTCTTATGTGATTTAATTTTAATGAAGAGGTCACAAATTCGGAGGCTGCACTCACTTTTCACTATCAAAGATTCAGCTGTATATGTCCCCAGAAACCTTGAGGCTAGACGTAGGTTAGAGTTCTTCACAAATTCACTTTTCATGTCCATGCCTAGACCCAAACCTGTTCGGGAAATGCTATCTTTCAGGTAATTTTGTTTTTGTTTTTTAAATATATTTATGATTAACACTCATTCAGTACTGATTAAATAGTTTGATTTTCCAGTGTTTTTACTCCATATTATTCGGAGACTGTTCTTTATAGTATCAACGAGCTTCTTAAGAAAAATGAAGACGGGATTTCAATTTTGTTTTACCTTCAAAAGATTTATCCAGGTATATTTGGCTTTCATGCTCTTTTTTTAGGGGGTCTTGGATATGCGGGATTGAAATTATAACAATCAAACAAATGTGCTTAGTAACATTCCACTCATAGAGTAGGGTCTAGGGAGGAGGAGAGGGCATTTAGGGGGTCTTGGGAGGGAGAGGGTCTTGGGAGGAGGAGTGGGCAAACCTTACCTCTATCTCAGGAAATAGTGACGGTGCTGCCAAATGAGATCCTGGCTAAGTTCTAACGGATAAATTCTTGACTATTTAAAATATTAATATTAGATATATTGCCTAAGTAACATTACTGTAGTGCATGAAAATGGAAGTTTTTCAAATTAGATTAACCTTTATGGTAACTTACTATTTCTGCTTTCTAAGTAATCAGATAATAACTTACTATTTGAACCTAAGTAGTCAGATAATAGCAGAACCTAATTATGTAATGAATGGTAACTTACTATTTCTGCTTTGAGTCACAGTAGCCAAATAATCAGTTCCTAAATGCATATAAAAAATCCAAACACACCTTAAGCTGGAATAAGAGGGGTATTATTCCTTGGTTTTAGTGACAAAATGCGACATCTTCTGGATTTTGCAGACGAATGGAAAAACTTTCTTGCTCGAATTGGCCGTGACGAAAACACACATGAGTCCGTTCTTATTGATAATGAAGATGATAACCTTGAACTTAGGTTTTGGGCTTCATATCGTGGACAAACATTAGCAAGAACTGGTATAAAATAGTATTATATTTTGTTAATTCTTGACACTCGCATCTTGTTTTACCAATTTTACATCATTCACATTGTGTTTAACCATATTTCCAGTTCGAGGAATGATGTACTACCGCAAAGCTCTAATGCTTCAAGCTTATTTGGAAAGAATGACTGTTGGAGGTTTGGGTTTTCGTGTTCTAGAATATTTTTATTGCTGTTTTGTTATTTTCATTTTTTTTCTAATGTATACATGGGGTATGTCAGATGTTGAAGCTGCAGTTCCTGCTAACGAAGCAACTGATATTAGAGGATTTGAGTTTTCTCCAGAATCACGAGCTCATGCTGACCTAAAGTTTACTTATGTTGTCACATGCCAAATATATGGGAAACAAAAAGAAGACCAAAAGCCTGAGGCTGCTGATATTGCGCTATTATTGCAAAGGTTTTATAAGTTCATGTTTATCTGGACTAATGTGTTGATATATAAGTTTTTTCTCACGTGCAAGTATTTCTAACGTTGGGGTTTCTTTTAGAAATGAAGCACTTCGAGTTGCTTTCATTGATGAGGTGGAGACTTTGACTGCTGGTCAATTGCACAAAGAGTACTTCTCAAAACTTGTGAAAGGTGATATCAATGGAAAAGACAAGGTTGAGATTCATCTTTTCTTTTTGTTTCTTCTTTTTCCTTGTTCTTTCTGCTGTGGTCTAAATTTAGAATTAAATGTTGTGCAGGAGGTTTATTCTATAAAGCTGCCTGGGAATCCCAAACTTGGTGAAGGAAAACCTGAAAATCAAAACCATGCGGTTATCTTTACTCGAGGAAATGCTGTCCAAACAATTGATATGAATCAGGTATGCAACTAAAAAATAGGGTATGTAAATGTTTTACTACAACAGTAACATTTTTTCTAATAACATTTGTATACCTTAGGATAACTATTTTGAGGAAGCCTTAAAGATGAGAAATCTTCTAGAAGAATTCCATGCTTATCATGGTATCCGTTCCCCCACCATTCTTGGTGTTAGGGAGCATGTTTTTACAGGAAGGTATAGTTATAATCTAAAACTGTTATTAGAAATGCACACATGCTTATTTACACAGCCAACTTCATATTTTAAGCCATTTTGCAGTGTTTCTTCTTTAGCATCCTTCATGTCTAATCAAGAAACTAGTTTTGTAACACTTGGCCAGCGTGTTCTTGCGAGTCCATTAAAGTAAGCTTTTTGCATGTAATAAATGTTCTTTTGTTCAAAAAGTTATATTTAGTTAATGTCATGATGATATCACTTCAATATATTTTCAGGGTTCGCATGCATTATGGCCATCCTGATGTGTTTGATAGAGTGTTCCACATAACGCGTGGTGGTATTAGCAAAGCCTCTCGTGTCATCAACATTAGTGAAGATATTTTTGCTGGTATGCCTTTTTTTCTTTCCTCGTTATTTCTCTATATTTTCGTTTAATATATCGTATTTTATTGCAGGATTTAATTCAACTTTGAGGCAAGGAAATATCACACATCATGAATATATTCAAGTTGGAAAGGGAAGAGATGTTGGGTTGAATCAAATTGCTTTATTTGAAGGCAAAGTGGCTGGTGGAAATGGTGAGCAGGTTCTTAGTAGAGATATTTACAGACTTGGACAGCTGTTCGATTTCTTCCGAATGCTTTCATTTTACTTTACGACCGTTGGATTCTACTTTTGTACCATGGTATGCCTTTTCATTAGATTCCTTTATAATTTTAATTGATTTTTAAACAGGTCATTTGCCCACCTCACATGTGCTTTGATTTATGGCAGTTAACAGTGATTACGGTGTGGCTTTTTCTATATGGAAAATTATATTTGGTAAGATCTGAATTATTAGTCATGAAGGTTTTTATCAGGGTGTTGTGGTAGCATATTTAGAGATAGTTATATTATATTGTTTCAGGCGTTATCTGGAGTTGGTGAAGATATTCAAAACAGAGCTGAAGTTTTAGACAATCAAGCTTTAAATACAGCTTTGAATACACAGTTTCTGTTTCAAATTGGTGTATTTACAGCTATACCAATGGTTTTGGGTTTTATTTTAGAGCAAGGATTCTTAAGGGTACGCTGATTTGAATGCAGATTGTCTATATATTTCCATGTATACACTTTTTAAATCTTGAATGATGTTGCATATGCAGGCTGTAGTTAGTTTTATCACAATGCAGTTTCAGCTTTGTACTGTTTTCTTCACATTTTCCTTGGGCACAAGAACACATTACTTTGGAAGGACCATTCTTCATGGTGGTGCAAAGGTTTGATCTTACTTTCTCTTCCTTGTCTGTTCTAGTTATTTGTGGCAAAATGGGGGGTTGTAGGTTTGTATGGATTAGATAAACTGGTCAAGTTGGAATGTTTGTACCAGCTGGGCTGTTCTGAAAAACTTGCTGTCCAATAATTTTGTAAAGTTATTATGAGTTTTTAGCATGTCAAATATGATTTCATACGTCATGTTTCATAGTAATATATTTTTGGGAATAAAATGATTTAAGAGGGTCACTGATACACTTTTGAGGCTTTCAACCCTTTTAATGTTCTTGACCTGTTTGGTCTGTTTCCTTTTAAACTTTTATTTCTTATCTGACTTAAGATAAAACATAACCCAAGTCAACCCATTCATATATATCTGGGTCAAAACTGCCGCTTGTACTCTATTCAACTTCTGTCATCTAACAAAATTTGATTCCAAAACAGTATCATGCAACTGGACGGGGGTTTGTCGTGCGCCATATCAAATTTTCAGAGAATTACAGGCTTTATTCACGCAGTCATTTTGTCAAAGGGTCTCTCTCTCTCTCTCTCTCTCTCACACACACACACACACACACACACTTGTGCACAATCTCTCTCACCTTTCTGATATCTTATATTTATTGAAACAGATTGGAAGTGGTGCTATTGTTAGTGGTTTTCCTTTCTTATGGGTACAAAGAAGCTGGTGTAGTAGGCTACGTTCTTCTTAGTGTTAGCAGTTGGTTCATGGCACTTTCATGGCTGTTTGCTCCATATCTGTTCAATCCATCTGGTTTTGAGTGGCAAAAGTAAGTTTTTCTGTTCGGAATCATACACCATAAGATCTTGTATATGTCTAATTCCTAATCTAAAAGCTCAGTTAAAAAAAACTTTTCATAAATGAAAAGCAATAATTATCTAGAAATCAAATAATTATAAAACCTTAAACAGTTGTCTTCATTTAATGATTGCAGGACAGTTGAGGACTTCCGGGACTGGACAAATTGGCTCTTTTATAGGGGAGGAATTGGTGTCAAAGGAGAAGAAAGTTGGGAAGCATGGTGGGATGAAGAATTGGTAAGTCATAGTTTTGCTTCCACCAATTTCATGTGCTCCGGAGTGATACATATGTGGTGTGGGTCCCATTTTTTCATTTACTATGATGACTGGACCCATAAGATGCAAAAGGAGAACATGGAAATTGAATTTTCGTGACTTGTGATTATATAATATTTTGTTTTTTGCTTTCTAATTACTATGAAACATAATTTGCAGTCTCATATCCGAACACTTGGAGGAAGGGTTATGGAGACTATTTTGAGCCTGCGGTTTTTCATTTTCCAGTATGGAGTTGTATACAAATTGGATGTGCAAGGATCAAATACGTCGCTATCGGTATAGTGCTAAAAATATTTTTATCTTTTAACGATTCTTTATGTTGATGTAAAGAGGGCTAAGTAATATATATCTGCACAGGTATATGGATTTTCATGGCTAGTACTTCTTGCCCTTATAATCATTTTCAAGGTATACACATTTTTAACTTCAAATCCTAAAATGATGCATATGCCAAAGATTGAATCTAAAATGGTATTTTTCTCAACAGATTTTCACATTCAGCCAGAAAATATCAGTCAATTTTCAACTGATCTTGCGATTCATACAAGGCATTACATTCATGCTAGCAATTGCTGGTATAGCTGTTGCTGTTGTTCTTTCTTCCCTTTCTGTTACGGACATATTTGCTTCCATCTTGGCTTTCCTACCCACTGGTTGGGGTATACTCTCGGTATATTTTCTTCACTTTTTTTTTGTTAAACATTTTCATTTTGTGGGTTGCATCTTGGTTTTAAAAAGCGTGAGACGCTCAGAGGCGTTTAGATCTCGAGGCGTGATGCCAAAGCTTATGTACGTGAGGCCATGCTCTATTTTTCAAGTTAACATTCTGATTCATGAGCATGAGACGATTAATTTCATTTCTTTGATTGGTTTTATGTATACCTTAATTTTGATCGATTTTGATTCATGCACATGTGGCGCCGCCTCAAGGCCCTGAGGCCAGATCGCTTCTTGCACTTTTTAAAACCAAGGGACCCATATACACGGTTTATATATAACTGGTATCATTCTGTTCCAGATTTGTGTGGCTTGGAAGCCTGTGGTGAAAAAGACCGGATTATGGAAATCAGTGAGGTCTCTTGCTCGGTTATACGATGCAGGAATGGGCATGCTGATATTCGTTCCCATCGCTTTATGTTCATGGTTCCCTTTCGTTTCAACATTCCAAACCCGATTAATGTTCAATCAGGCTTTCAGTAGAGGTTTGGAAATTTCCCTTATTTTGGCAGGAAACAACCCAAATTCCGGTATATAGTTATTTATGTCAGGCTTTGTACATGTAGAGTTTCTAACTTTTGACATGCTAGTGTTGCCAGAGATATCTTTGATTTGCAGTTTGTATGTAAAAGATTATGGTGTAACTTTAGTTGTATTTCGCGTATCTTGACAGTTGATTTTGTGGTATTTTTTGTATGAAGTACCGGGTGTTGTCTCTGTTTGCAGTTTATCACATATGACCTTCAAATTTAAGCTGATCTCAGGTGTAAATGTTTTCAAATTTATGCTAAGCATTACCAAACAGCCATCGGCATTTTACATCAGTAACCATGTTAGTGTTTTAAATATGTTTCAACTTTCAAGACTTTACCGGTTTGTTAGAGTGTGGTTTCAAGAAAACATTTATGTAACAGATATGTGCATGCGATCATAAGGTAAATGATGCCCACGCACACCATTGCAGACCCTTTCTTCGACTTCATCGCAAGCTAGATAAGCTACATGTCCATTTGATCATCTTGTAGATAATACAACTAACACATTATGTCGGCATCAATCTGTACCGCAATGGAGCAATGTATCAAAGCTGATTGTTGCCCACTTTTTACCAAGCTCCATAATAACATAACCATCATTTATTGTACTAGTCCTATTGTTAACATCCCTCTCTTAAGATCTTCCATTTTTCGGAACTCCTTAAATAAAATCCAAAAGAAAATGTGATGACACATATTGAGTCGTGTTTGAGATAGATGCATGCTTTTTGAATTTTCTATGTAAACAAAAAGAAAAGGTTTTTTGTACTTCAAGTCCAAAGTCTGCTTTACACACCAAGAAGTGCCGAGCCGTCACTGTGTATGTTGATGACCTAACACATTGACTTCACTTTATTACCTATTTCTCTCGGATGATTTAATCAAATTACAACTTTGACCCCTTACTTCACTAACATATTTATGATTTAGTTATCATTTTGACCTTTATGTTTGAATATATCTCCGTAATTTAATACGTGACGCGTTACGACTTTATATGTAACCTACGATACATTAAACTTTTTCTCAACGTGTGTGACGAAGTCATATACGCGAAGCTCGGCTCAGTCAGATATCTAGTTTAACAACTAATAATATATCCCCTTTGAAACATAAACAAGATACACATCTACTCTTCTAATAAATTGCTAAGCCATTGTACCACATAGTGCCACTTGTCACAACCATATTGAGTCTCAGCAAAAATGTGTATCTTACAAGATTTACCCATTTGAGAAGTGGATCCTTTATTAAAGTTGGATCATGTTTGAAAATTTGTAAATAAAAGTCTAAAATTTTTATTTTGCATTTCAATGTAGAATTATATAAATATTTTTTACCGTTCAACCTGCGTGAACACGCGGTATTAACCTAGTTTTGTATCAAACACTAAAACAATCAATCAAAACCAATTTACAAACCAAACAACAACATCCAAAATATAATCTAATCAAATTTACTAAACTCGTCTTCCGACGACGAGAACGGAAAACCTCTAGTAGATGAAGACGATGGAGACACCTCACCGCCATGAGGCATATCCGCAATAGCAGCAAACATCCAACGAATAGTAACAGATGGTGCACGCTTAAAGCTAAACGACCTTGACATCTTCTTCTTCGAGAACAAATCAGATGAGTTTGATAAGATTAAATAAACCAAAGCTTGAATTATCACGAAAACAGCGCCTTTGATTAACAGAATTTCGAACAGAAACTCGATTAATGCCATGAATTGTATTGTTTGGAGAATGAGGTTAATGTAATAATGTGAGTTGTAGTGTGTGACATGGTTGAGAAGTATTTATAGTGATGGTGGATTTTGAAAGAGTCGTTGATTATGGTTTGAGTTGACTGGAAATATATAGGTCCACATTCAAAATATCAACTTGTGACACTTGTTCAATGGATGGCTTTTAATTAATATATATGTGAAAGCAAGTGACTTTGAGAAATAAATTTTAAAGGGTGTTAGTTGTTGCATATTAAATAAAGGTCATGTTTGATGTTGGGTTGAATTGTGTCTAGTACTTTTGAACATAGACCTATCTTTTTAACGGCAGCAGGAAAGAAACATATATACACAGTAAAAGTACAATCAATGAATCTAAGAAAGAAATTAGCAAGGGTCTTATGTCAACATAAAACAGAGTTTAGATTATAACAAATATAAAAAAATATAAAGATAAGAAGGTTGACTAAAAATTCCGTAACGTTTCTCCCTTTGTTATTCGTTTGTTAATCCATAAAGAGCTTTATATGAGCATTGTTGGAGATAGAGTTGACATGGTTTAAAAGATCATGAATTGAGTTCACCTTGAAAGACGAGATGTTGCACCATTGGACAAGCGTGTGGGAGCAAAATGAGCAATTGATGAGACCTCCAGAGAGATACCCTTGGAGAGAATCACCTTCCATGTTAGAAGACTGTTTAATAGAGCTCTCCAACAGATGAAGTTTATTTTTATTAGAATTGTTTTATAACTCTCATTAGAGAAAAATATTTTACAAGTTAGAACTGTCATAAAAAAGTTCTTAAGATAGATATTAATACCGACTAATATACAAAGTTAAAATTAATCAAATTTAATAACTTTTTTATTATTACTAGTATCTACCTAATAAATTAAGGTTTTAGGGGCAATTTTAGAGGGAAAATATTTAATCTATAATAAGAATTTTGAAAAGGAAATTAAATGAAATTTTTACCATGCATAAGTTGATGAGACCAAATACTTACATGTTAAAAATTTACATATACTTAAACATAATTGTTATAAATTTTTAAAAAATATTATTATTTAACCCGTGTGTAACAACGGGTATTAAACCTAGTCTATCTAATAAATCAAACTTTTAGGGGGCAATTTTTGGAGGGATTTTTTTTCTATAATAGGAAGTTTGGGAGGTAA
>JAOYNQ010000001.1:6633080-6651785 GCA_026259685.1 Tagetes patula
AATATAATGGTTATAATTTCTTTATAAATATTATTATTTAACCCGTGTGTAACACACGGGTATTAAACCTAGTTATAAAAATAAAATAGAAAGAACATATATATTTCCCGCCAATATCTCTAAAATCATCATTTTCCCCCAAATCAGCTACCTAGGGTTTTCTTCTCCGTGTCCAAAATTTAGGTTTGAGGAAGTGTTTTTGGGCGTGGAAAAAATGGCACCGTTATCATGGAGACACCATACACTAATCCAAGCTGTGTTATCTCGTGGCCCGCTAAAGGAAAACGAGTTTCAGTCCATCTTCTCCGATGTCACCGGCAAAACCATAGGTTAACTTATAATTACACTATATACGATCTGTGTTCACCTGTTTGATACAATGATTTTCATCTTCGTTTGCTTGATTTTGTGTAGACAAAACAGAATTATCGATATCCTTTGTAGCAGAAACGAAAACCTTACGTTGCTGTTTTTGGTATTTGAGTTTTAAATTTTTTGTTTAAGGTTATAGTATTGTAGTAGGATTTAGTCATCTAGTATTGATAGCTTGGTTTTAAAAAGCGCGTTACAAGGTCTAAAACCGAAGGGCTTTTAGCTACGTATATAACACTTAGACGCGCTTTTTAAAATTGAGATTGATAGAATAAGTTTTTGCAGCAAAAATTCAGTGTTGTTTGAGTTTAATAAACCACAGTTTACTTCAGTTTGGGAGGTTTTTAGTGTTGAATATTATTGATTAGTTGGAGATCATTGAGTGCATAGTTGGAAATATTATTGATTATTAGTTTTAAGTAGAGAGCTGCAAGAATAACATAAGCACTTGTAAGTAGTGCTTAAAACGTCTCATGTGTCACAGTTAAAGCAATAAGTTTAAGTGTCGATGTGGTGCCTGCAGTTCTCTCGTTAACATTGGTCCTGGTGTTATTGAAATAGAGCAAGTAAACCATGCTCTTGATCTCTCCAAAACAAGAGATGTATTTTGATTGTATAAAATGAAACCAGACACTTTTGATGATTTCAGTTATAAACTGTAACAAAAACTACTTATTATAAACAGTTGATTGTAATTGGTATCAAAATTTAAAGTTTTGTAGCAAGTTCTTTTATTCTTAGAAGTTTAAGTTGGTTTCTTTTGTTTTCTTTGATGTTCTTGGAGCTGTTCAGAATGTGTCATTGAATTGTGCAGATCGTGCTCTATGTAAAACACTAAAACTTTTTTTTTTCAGATTCTCATAAACAGTTATTCAACGACTATCTTAGGAAGATTAATATGGAGCTGTCTTACGTTCAGTTTGAGTTACGTGCGTGCAGAAATCAGTATGATGGTTCTGTGTACTATGGTGTAATCAACACTGTTGCAGATGAGCAATCAAAGCTTGGAACAAAATACACTATACCTCAAATTGCTTTCTATAAGGGCGTTGTAAGTTGAACTTACATAATTCAGTTTTGTTTACTGCATAAAGTAAAAAGATCTCATGATGTATATGGAAATCTTTTGCTATTTTCTTTTGTTAGAATATTGTTTGACACCAAGAAAAAAGAAAAGAAAACAAATAAGTCTCTAAGTTTAATACTTTTGAGATTTTAGTGATGTTTGAGTTATTTGAATGATTTGTAACAGATTGAAGCCATAGTTCACGATACCACAGCTCGGGGCACTATTTCCAACATTGAAGCTCTAAATATTCGGCTAGAAAATCAGGTTTTTTTTTGCTTTCTTTCATCCTGCTAGACAGTTAACTGTAGCAAGCAAATCTGAGTATATATATTCCAATTGCAGAGTAGTTCATCTGAAATCCCGCCAGCACTCAGGAATTTCACAATGTCTCAAAAAGAGAAAGCTATACACGAATTTATTCAGGACCAATGGCTATGTGCCACATCAGATGGTAACATTGGACTTGGTGCTAGATCATTCCTGGATCTCCGGAGTTGGTTTCATAATAATGAAGTTCCTCATTGTGATGTCTGCAATGAGGCTGCAATTAAGGTTTTGTTTTAACTTGAGATCTTTAATATCTTATTATTATCTTGAAAAGTAGTGTATGGTACAGTCGGGTAAGAATGCAAAGTTAAGGGATTTTGAGACCATAAGTTACTAGACTAAACCGGATTTTGTGTTCGTTACTACCAGGCTGATTTATGCCCGAATGAGAACTGTTCAGTTCGTATTCACAAGTATTGTCTAAAGGCAAAGTTCTCTCTAAGAAGGGTATTTTTCTTTTCTGTTTTTTTTTTAAATTTTTTTAAAAATTATTGCTGATTATATTAGTAAATATAGAATGAAAAAGTCTGCCCTGGTTGTGGTACACAATGGCCATATGTGGTGACAAAAGCCGAAGCTGTTGAAGAAGAGGAAACAGAGGACCATCAGCAACCTTCTGAGCCCTTGAGACGAAAGAAGTCAAGAGGTTCGAAACAAGTTCAAGATGACGCATCGAATGAACCCTCAAGTAGAAGGCTTAAAAGATCTGGAAACAATGAAAATGAGGGGGTGGCCAGTCAATCTCAGAGTCAACCATCGACACAATCCTCTCGGAAAGCAAAGCTTGAAAAATTAGCAGCTGGTGAAGTTGATAATGCTGGGCCGGGCCCATCAACAAGGAGGGCAACCCGAACTTCAGCTCGATTACATCGTTGATTGACTTGATTCAGTGGTAATTTAGGTATTGTTTTTGTTCTAGAGACTAAGCCAGTTAGTTATCGACTATGAATGGATATTTTGTATATTTGTTGGCAACCATTTCAACATGCGAAAACTAGGATGTTTTTTTGTTTTGTTTTGAGAAGGTTGTTGAAAATCTATGTAGTTACTGGAATGATGATTGTAAATAAGTTGAAATTGTTGATTTTGAATTTTGATGTTTGTTTAGCCCTATCTTGTGAAGTGTGATAGATTGATGTCTAGCTGCTATCCATGAAGAACCCATATTCGCTTTGTGTGAAGTGTCTAAAAACATGTCTATGGTCATATAGATTGATTGTCTATATATAATTTCATAACCCATAGATTGATGTTTAGCCCTATCTTGTGAAGTGTGATAGTTTTGTGTTTATGATTATTTTTGTATTACATGTCTGTCGGTTTATTTATATACGTGCATAAAATGAAAATAATGAACCAAGTTAAACATGTAGATACAATGATCTCTTGGTCTACTAGTCATGAGAAGGTGATAGATTCTGTTGTGAACTGTTATTTATTTAGTAACTTTGTATAAGTAACTTTTAGCATGTAAGATGATGTTAAAAAAACTAAGTTAGGCATGTAGGAAGGGTAAAGGTAGATTTGGAAGCAAAAAATATAATAGATTTATGAATCATGTGCAAGTGTAACATGGACACCAATTTGTAAGTGATTGTGAGTAGATTTTATATACATCATGGGATGAATATGATCCAACTATTAATTAAAAAAGTTAAGTAATCTTAATCACCTGATCAATCAGTGAGGATCCTAAAACACACATCATACGCTAAACATGTGCCGGGTGTAATTACCTTTTTAATATCTTGTTTGTTTTTTAAACCTATAAACTTTTAATATAGTATGAAAATGACCTTTTGGATATAGTCACTTATTTGAATTTTATTGTTAGAAAAATAAAGCTGACCGAATTATTTTAAAGTAAAAAGTTTATAAACATGTATTACGTGAGTTAAATGATAAAAATAAAAAAATTATAAAATTCTAGTTTTTAAAATAAAAAATATTTAAAGCATTGATTAAATGACAATTATGAAAATTTATTTTGTATATAAGGGGGGATTGAAGGGGCGTGGAAGGTGTGATCGTACTAGACATCGTCTCAGGGCACAAAATTAATATAATGTATACATTATTTGTAATTTTTAATTAAAAATAATTAAACCAATTTTATTTAACCATATAAAAGCTATTTAGGCTCATATTATTAAACAAAGCTAAAAGTTATAATCCATTTGCATTAAATTCATTTTAGCAAATTTGTTTAACAATTCTATTGGCCTACAAGAGAATTTAAGCTAAAATAATGGCTGGAAACTGAATTGTATATGTCAAAATGTCATATTTTAGGTTCACACGAAACATTAAAATACTCTAAAACAACCATGATACATACATAAATTATCAAATTACCAAATTACCCCAACTACTTGCACTTCTATTAACATAAAGTTTTGAATAAAACATCATTTGTGTTTACTCCTACAAATAAATAAATACATGTCAATATTTATTTTATAATTTTTATTTTATTATATATATAGCTCAATTAGTAATATCAGTGACATATGTTGTCACATCATTTAACTTTCAGCTTTAAGTCTTCAACTTTTTAAGTTTAAGGTTTTAAGTTTACATCCAGTAGTATATATATATATACATTTTTAACCTCTTAATCTTTACAAATTAGTTATTCTTCTAAATACTGCTTGTTAACTTAAAAAAAACTATTCTTTGTTGTGTTTAATTTTCTTTTCTTTATGTCACACCTCAATCTTTGTTTAAATGTATTAACTATATTACATTTAGAATTCACGTGAACAGTAACGTATCACTTTCGGTGCGTTACGTACTACGGTCGTTGTATATGGTACCGTTTGTGTTGCGTGTGGTACTCATTTTAATGCGTTATATTTGAGGTATATAAGTATGTTATTTCTCTTTCTTCCCATTTCACCTTCATCTCTTTCTCTCTCTAAACATCACTTATATCTCTCCCTGTATCTGGCGTTGTTTGTCATTTCCGACTGTTTTTCGATGACGACGGTGGTGTTTGCTTTGGGTTTTTGCGCCTTATTTTCTAACTTTGACGATTATTTTGCATCCCCACCACAAGACGCGGGTTATATTTCTAGTTCAAAACACAACAAATTTTAGTTGTATCCAAACTTAATAATTGAAGTGGCACTTTAACTCCTTATGAAAATAACAACACAAAACAACCATTACAATTAACCCTTCAAACACCCCCCTTACCTCTACGCAATCTTTCAACCCTAATTCAATTCCAATTTCAATTTCAATTTCAATTTCATCATCTATAAATTTTGTCACTCTTCAATTGGCCAAACAACAATTGATCATTGATGACCCAAACCAATCTTTGACTTTTTTGTTCATCATCCGATTATATCTATTTTTCTATACAATACTCCGGCTTCAACACGTCAATCTAGTCTCCACTTCCACCTCATCACAACACTCTTTCGTTGTGCCTCATTACATCAATTTCATTCTTTCCCCCAATTATTGATTCATCTAGGGTTTGAAATTTAGGTCAGTTCTTGGATATTTTGGTCCTGTTTTTGATCTTGTTATGGTTTTTGAGTGATTTTAAGTGTTTTTGTTTCTGGGTTTGTTTTAATTTTTTGAGTTTTGATCTTTGATAGTTCAAAGGTAGTTAATTTTTAGGTTTTGTTTATGGCTTAATTCCCACAGTTACTGATCATTTGCTTGTGAATTGAATTTAGCATTTTCTTTTTGTTATTTCTTTCAAAGGGATCATAGATATTTTCTTCTGCAAGATGAGTAACTTTGGATGTTTGCAGTTTTTATTTCTTTAATTTTTAAAAAGATTGCCCATTTTTGCAAATTATTGTGTTTGGAGATTGGTATGTTCACAAGAAAGGTTTATGATTGTCGATGAAAAGCTTAACAGTTGGTTGTGATTTGCAGGCGCGATTTAAGGTGAAATTATACAGCCATAAAAAATGGGATCTAATGGTAATATATATCAAGATGTAAATGAATTGGGTGGTGATTATGGTGTTAAATCTGCAAACATTGAAGGTCGAAGTTGCCTAAGATTATGTGGATCAGCTGGTGCAAGGCATGGGATGACTTCAAATAGCGCGGTTCATGAGTTACTCGAGTGTCCTGTTTGCCTAAGCATAATGCACCCTCCAATTCATCAAGTATGCTCTTTGAGTCATGATAGCAACTCATGCCCCATATGCCATGCCCACGTGGATCATCCGTTTTAAATTTCCAACTTTATTTTTATATGCATTTAATTTAGTTTTATAAATTTACTTCTTTATAATTTCTGCATTTTACTTAATTATTGAGTAGTGGGTCTAGGTGGTTACCCATGTTTAGAAATAGTTTCTAATTTGTTTTCCTATTTAATGTTTTCTCATGTAATGAATTGGACAGTGAGTTTATGAATGAAAATTATGTTTGTTAATTTTGCTCATTGGATTATGAGTTGAGTTAATTCTTCCATGCTAATTCAAACCCGACTAGTTTGAATGGTGTTCTTGGAACCTAAACTTGAATTGAGTGGTGATTTCTGTATCTCAGTTTCAGTTTAGTTTGTCCAACGGATCTGATTACGTGGTGTATCTGTATCGTAATCAACCGTTTGCCTATCCGTTTGTTTCAATTTCTTAATATTACTAACCGTTGCCAACTTGATTCATATCAAGTCATCTCTATGATTTTTTTTTTCAATTTTTTGTAGTGTTTTGAATTTGCATTTTGGATAATCATTTTCATACCAGCTGCAACCAAACTGATTATCTACCAAACAAAGTTATTCATTTGTCCTTTTTTTTAAATCCAATTCACAAAAAGATCTTTCATTTGTTTCACATTAATGTCATTTTATCTACCAGTTCTTTGAAATATTGAATAATCAAACTTTGTCACATGCAAAAACATGGTCATGTGATTAATAACTAATTATCTTTATTTAAACAACAATTCCTGGATTTTCTTGGATAATTATCTTTATGCAAAAACATGGTCATGTTGGGCTCTAACATATGTTTTATAATTTCATGAAGTGTCCAAATGGCCATACTATATGCATTGTTTGTAAATCCAAAGTGCAAAATAGCTGCCCAATATGTCGACAAGAGCTTGGAAACATACGGTGTTTAGCCTTGGAGAAAGTTGCAGAGTCAATAGAGTTGCCGTGCAAATACCATTATTTGGGTTGCCAAGATATTTTTCCATATCATAGTAGACAAAGACACGAGGAAAATTGCAAGTATCGTGGATATAATTGTCCGTATGCAGGCACAGAATGCTTTGTCACGGGTGATATTCCATTTCTTGTTGCACATCTTAAGGCTGATCATAATGTTGACATGCATGATGGATCTACTTTTAACCACCGTTATGTGAAACCAAATCCTCATGAAATTGAAAATGCTACATGGATGTTGACAGTAAGAACTTTTTTCTTCTTCTTACTAATGTACGCTCGTCTTTGTTTATATAAATACAACTAAAAAGAGCATATATTGCTCATTCAACATACAGATCTAAACATCTCCTATTAACAGTAAAAAACATCAGTTTCAGTGTGTTTTCTTTTTTGACAAGATACAACTCTAGTGAAATTTACATTCTTGTTTTTCTTTGTGGGCTGCAGATTTTTAACTGTTATGGATATCAATTCTGTTTACATTTTGAGGCATTTCATCTAGGGATGGCACCAGTTTACATGGCGTTTTTGCGTTTTATGGGCGATGAACACGACGCCAGCAAATTCAGTTACAGTCTTGAGGTGGGCGCGAATGGTAGAAAGCTAAAATGGCAAGGGGTCCCACGAAGTATTCGCGACAGTCACAAAACCGTTAGAGATAGTCTAGACGGGTTGATCATAACAAGGAATATAGCATTGTTCTTTTCTGGTGGTGATAGGCAGGAGCTGAAGCTGAAAGTGGCCGGCCGGATATGGAGAGAACAATCTTAAGTTCTTAACCACCACCATCTCCACCGCAACCGCCCTCTCAACACCAACCAAGTTTTTTGGGTTTTTGTTATAATTTTTTAAAATTATTTTTCTGTTGTAAAATAGGAAAGAAAGAAGGGTGGGTATGAGAGGTTATGTGTGTCTCTGTAAAGATTTAGATAACATTTTTGCTTTGTGGATGATCTTAAGCAAAAGGTCACTTTGTTTTCACAATATATATGATGCTCTTTTTGTTTCATTTTTAGGATATCTTTAATTTATATTTTGCTGCAAAAGTCACTTTAGAAAGGGATAACTTTTTGGAACTTTTTTTTATTGATTTGACATTTTTAATTGTTATTTTATAAGAAACAAAAATGAACATTGTTTTGGTAAGCTTTAACCTAGTAAGCATCTTACACAACCATGTTATACCTTTATAATCATAGTTATACCTTCATAATCATTAAAATCATGCGATATATTATATATGAGCTTTATATGTGAGAACCGTGCTTAAATGGGACATGAAAAACTTAAATTTATCTAACCTGTTTTTGAAGGGGGCATGAAAAACTTAAAATTATATCGCGTATTAGATAACCAACGAAGAAATTTTTGCATTCTTGTCATTTTACGTATCATTGAAATTTTTTCACATATCTATTAATCTTTAGTAATGTTAAAAATGTTATCATTCAAGTTTATTACGACCCTTTTGTTCTTAGCTATGATTCATATTTTTTACTTTCTATCTTCGTATACATACCATATCTATGCATGGTTTCGGTACTCTTATAAACAATTCAATAAGGGTCATATAGAAGACACTTATGCCACACAAAAACTACTAACTTCGCCATACACTTCAACTACAAAGACGAGTACATCTTGATATTATCCAGAACACGTTGAATAGACCTTGTAACTCCATTAAAGATTCTATCCTTACGCACTAGACAATCTTCGGTAAAGCAAGTAGATGCGAGTACAGTTCCATTAAAGAACGATATAAAAAGACTCACTCCAAAACTCAATAATCACACCATCGGCTAATCCACCGTTCATAAATCATAAGCATCCATGTTTATGTTTTCTTTTAATAGATCTCCCCTATTATAGTGGTTACTGTTCTGCCAAAACCCTAACCACCAAAACAAAACCTTCATGGAAGCAATGCTCTAAAACAACACACACAAAAATGATATCAAGAAAACTAACTCCATCAAAGCTCAAAACTTTCCTTGCTCTTTCCCCTTTCACTACATATACATACACAAAACCTCTATCTAACTCCATCATAAACCCCCCACAATTACAAAATCTTTTAAACCCTACAAAAACCCTAACCCTACCCAATCAATTCCCCATTTTCAGACATTTTTCTTCAAATCAAACATCAAACCCACCTTTGTCTATCACAAGAGACGGAAATTACGATGAATCAACCTCTCAAATCCATCGAATTTGCCCCGGATGTGGAATCGCAATGCAAGATTCAAACCCTAAGCAACCTGGGTTTTTCATCACACCATCGATTAAAGATTCAAATTACAAGTTGCAGATTGATAAAAACCCAATTGCAGACGAAACCCATATTCCAAATTCGGTTAAAAAAGGTTTCTTGGTTGACTCTGATGAGGATTTTGAAAAATCTAACCCTAAAGGTGCTGACAGACCAGTTGTTTGTGCTAGGTGTCATAGTTTAAGGAACTATGGGAGGGTTAAAGATCAAAGTGTTGAGAATTTGTTACCTGATTTTGATTTCGATCACACGGTTGGAAGGAGATTGAATTCGGTTTCGGGTACACGAACTGTGGTGGTTATGGTTGTGGATGCTGTTGATTTTGATGGGTCATTTCCAAGAAAAGTTGCAGAGTTGGTTTCGAATACGATTGATGTAAATTCTCGAGCTTGGAAAGAGGGGAAATCAGGGAATTTGCCTAGAGTTGTGTTGGTTGTTACAAAGATTGATTTACTACCTGTATCTGTATCACCAACTGGTTTTGAGTATTGGGTTAGAACTCGGGCTAGAGAAGGTGGAGCTAACAAATTAACTAAAGTTCATTGTGTGAGCGCGTTTAAGAATTGGGGATTAAAAGATCTTGCAGATGATATGGTGTCATTAGCGGGCCAACGCGGGCATGTTTGGGTGATTGGGGCACAAAATGCTGGTAAATCTACATTAATTAATGCTATGGCGAAGTGTGTTGGAGGGAAAATGAGTGTTTTGACCGAGGCTCCTGTTCCCGGGACTACATTGGGGATTGTGCGGGTGGAGGGTGTGCTTCCTGGACAGGCTAAGTTATTTGATACACCAGGGTTGTTGCATCCGCATCAGATTACTACCCGGCTGACTCGGGAAGAACAGAAGCTGGTTCATATTACCAAGGAGTTGAAACCAAGAACGTATAGGATAAAAGTGAGTAACTCTGCTTAAAAACACAAGATTTGTTTAGCTTTATCATGTTTGTAAATTTGTCATGTTTGCGTTTGACATTTCATTTCGGAAGTGATTGTATGATTATTGTGTTTTCAAGTTGTAGCCTATAGTTGTAGAGGTTAGTGTTAGCTTCTTTTTATTTCTTGGTTTGCTATACTTTTAGGTGTGCCTTTAGTCTTAGCTAGTTTTGCCTGTAGTATTAGGTATGCTTTTAGTTTTAGATGTGCCTTTTGGTATGTGGCGGTTTTTGCCTGCCTGTTCTTGAATGTTTATCTTCTGCTATTAATAAATCCTGTTAAGGTATTCGTTTTTTGTTTGCATATTTTTCTTTATGTGCCGAAAATAAAAGAGGGGGTTTTCTTGGGTTTAGGGTCTCTATGAGAGCAACATCTCCATCCCATGAGATAGAAGTAAGGTTTGCCCCAATCTTACACTCCCTATACGGTTATACCTTACTGTTGATGGGATTTTACTGGGTATGTTTGTATATTTTCAAGTTGTGGATAATGATTTTGTGGTCATGTGGTGTTTGGAGCTTTAGGCCTGGTAAAAATGATTCTAATTTACTATTTGTTTAGGTGCTAGTTAGTTTGGGATAATTTGTTTAGGAGTAATTGCGACAAAAGATTCTTATTATGTGATTATTTAGGGCCTTTTTACATATTAATCGTAAACAGTTTATTAAACACTTTAATAGCTAATTATCTGATTATCATGACTTCAAACAACATAAGCATTTGTATGAAATATCAATGCTTACATCTGGACATTCCATATACTGATTTTAAAAAATTCAAGAAAATCGATAATTAGTCAATGCTTATGACTTTTGTCATCTTACTAGACCTTTGAACTGTGTTATCGGTCAGGCAGGCCATTCAATTCATATTGCGGGTCTCATGCGACTTGATATAGAAGAAATATCCGTTGGTTCCATATATGTTACCGTATGGGCATCTCCCGATCTTCCACTTCATATGGGAAAAACAGAAAAAGCATCTACAATGGTGGAAGATCATTTTGGTCTTCAATTACAGGTATGATGAATGATCATTCTAGCTCTTTTTGTCACATTTTTATTTCATTGATCTTGGTTTCAAAAAGCACGAGGCTTTACAAGACATTTAGGTCTCAAAAGTCGAGGCACATAGGAGCTTCACGTAAGTGAGATGTTGCTCTGTGTAAGGCCAAATAGGCTATATGTACAATGAAAAGTTATATCTCATCTTTTTTACATACGAGCCTTTTTATCAAATAAATCATTCTAATTTCAGTAAAAAATGTACCAAACATATTTTAGATTTTTAAAGGAATCTTTTAAGTTCCAATTCAAATTTCTTTTGCGATTTCAATTCCAACGAATGTCGTGAACCAAACGTCTCGCAATCTTGATTTGAGGATGACATAAGATTTACAATATCTATTTTTACCCTTTGTCTCAGCCACCAATAGGGAAACACAGGGTCGCGGAGCTTGGAAGATGGTTAAAAAAGGAATTTCGTGTGCATGGAACCTCGTGGGACTCGAGTTGTGTTGACGTTGCTGCTGCTGGTCTTGGTTGGTTTGCCATTGCACTAAAAGGTGAAGCTTTACTTGGTGTTTGGACATACGAGGGTGTCGATGTCACCCTTCGCAATGCTTTGATCCCGCACCAATCACGTTACTTTGAAGTCACTGGTTTTACTGTTTCTAAGATTGTGTCAAAGGCTGATAAGTCTTTAAACAAGCAAAAAAACAATGAGAAGAAGATAAAAGTTGGTGATGCAGAAATGGAGGCCACAACTACTGCTGCATTGTGATTTGAAGTTAAGTTAACTTCATTTTTGAAGAGTAAGATTAGTTTTCTTAGTGACAAGAAAAAGTGTAATGACAACATTTATGTCCTTTTTATAGTGAGTATCATGATCTTATTATTAGCCTTTTCTCTTTTAAGGTTTATTTTTTACTATTTATTGGCCAAATATAAACATAACTCAAATCAAGTTATAAGTAAATAAATTAAGATTGTTACCTCTCTGTAAAGTTATGGTGAGCATTTTCTGATAAGTAAATATTAAAAAAATGTCCTGTTACAAGTCAGTTATTCAAAACTCTTGTTCATCTAAAGTTGCAACATTAGGTGTTCAAGCTTTGTATAGTTTTTTTATAAATGTTAAAAGTATTTAAAACTAAAACATACATGAATCATGTTACTATTGGGTTATTATTTAGTGAAATTATATAGAAGCAAATAGGAGCATTTGTGCAACTATATAGAAGCAGCAAACTATACAGCTTCAAAATTTAATATAATAAAATGTCTGCTTTAACATGACCTGACATCAGTCTATTGGTAAATCCTAAATCTAACATCAGTCACCAAAGCAGTTAAAAAAACAAGATAAACCGTTTCCTCGTTTTCGGACAATCGTCTAACAAGTTTCCCCTAGTCAAGACACCGTTCTTCCATAGCAAATGCAAGCAACATACAAATTTTTCGCCCACTTTTCCTGCATGTTTCAAACCATAAAATCAAGAAAGTAGTGATGTTGAAATATGGTGGTTTGATCAAAGTAGACTAACCTTGACATGTGTGCTTGGAAACTGAGACGTACGTAAAGTTTCCTGTGTTTCATCGTTAGGCTTGCGGCGGGGCACGCTCAAGATGAGGGCAGACTGGTCACTTGTGGCGGCAGTTGATGTGATACGATAACCTTTATTCCACCGTCTATGGACCCCCTCACTCGGATACAAAAAATCCAACTCCACCACCTGCAAATGTTAAATCAGCGCTGAACAGTCAATAAAAATGCAAAATTTAAAACAACATTTAAAAAAGATAGAAAGCCTATACCTGGTCACTGAAACCGGAATTGCGAGACATGACTACACCCCATCGTGCACCTGCAGTAGCCATTGAAGTCACATGGAAGCCTTCTCTCCATTTCTTGTTTATCCACTTGAAAGGGAACGCGTCACTTACTTTGTAAGACTGTTGACAGTACTGAGTCCCTACAAGAACAATTCCGAAAATTTAAACATGACGTTGAGAAATGGTGAAATAACTCACAGTACACTATCAACAAGACGACAAACCTCTAGACATCACCACAAGAGAGTTGCCATTGCTTGCACCAGCAACGGCACTGATGTAATAGTTATCCTCCCATTGTTCCATAATCCAATCCTACAACATAACTCAAATCGGCAAAACAAATTGACTACTTATCCATAACGCTTCAAAATAATTGTACGAAACAATCTTACCTTGTGTAAAAAAATAGGTGACAACTCATAGACTTGGCTAGAGTAGCCGGTTCCAGCATCCATTATAAGCGCCCACAAGTTAGAAGAAGATGCAACAGAACTAATCAGTAAACCGTCCGCATTTCCCCTCTCAATATGTTGTGCTACTCTTTCATCAGCAACATTATAATGGTATCTGATACAAAACCCAATATTACATTTTGTTGATAAAAAAACATCATGATCATCATTCATGTACCTCTGTTTCATGGGTAGCTTGGCATTGTAAACTGAAATCCACTGCGTTGCAGGAGTTCCCATTCGGGTCTTCTTTTTAGGCTGCCCGTCATCTTCCTCATCAAGATTTAATCTACCCCGTTTTTGCCCAACTTGGCATATGATCTAAGAATTTTAAAGGATGTCAGAAAGAGTAAATAATCATTTCACAAAAAAATGTAAGTTGATAAATGAATCACCTTTTGAGCACCATCCGTGTTAATGGGTCTTACGACAGGATTTGGGCTAAGCAGGCTTGCAAATAAAGATATCAGCTTTGAGTAATTAGGCTCTTCATCAAACTTCATATTCACAACTATATCGAGAAATTGCTTTAAAGGAGCAGGACAGAATTCGCATAGCAATTCAGTAGACGTTGTCATCTTCTTCTTGCAAACTAAATATGATTTATTATCACACTAACAAACAACACAATATTTAGTTACATATTCAATAAAAAAACCTTAAACTTAACTTGACAAGCAAGCAATACCTGATACCCTTGCCATGGTAGTCTACCACGGTGAAGAAACACGAGTGTGTAAGCAAGAGACTCAAGATCATCTCTTCTACTAGCTGTCCTACCCAAATGTGCATGCACACTCGCATATCTAACTGTTCCTCTGTATATCAAACGAATACTATACGTAAACTATATGAAATGAAGATTTTGTTTCAAGATGTTATTAAAGTCTTATATCAGTTATCACCTAAATATGTCCAGTCTCTGATCATATTCAACGTGACCACTGGCACCATGTCGCCATTTGGTTGCTGCATTTCATATACAAATGTGTCAACCGTTATATAAACAAAGAATGAAAAACCATCATGGGATATATCTTACCTAGGCCCAGGTCAACAAGAAATAGTTTCTTTTCTTGAGATGTTGATGGTTGACCAAGTAGAAAATTTTCTGGCTTTACATCTCCATGCACATAGCTATTTGAATAGTAATTATGCAACATGATCATATGTAAGAAACAAAACTTTAACATAATCTTAAGTTGAGAACTATTAACAAATAATAACAGAATAAACAGAACAACATACCCTTTTAAATGCATTTTTTCCAAAATCGACAATGACTCCACGGCTATACAAGCAATCATTTCCGATGTCATCCTGGCATGCATACACAAAATCACAAATCAAATCACATACAATGAATTTGACCAAAAACCTTATAAATGACCAAAAAGAACTGTTAAATGTTTACAAGATTAGGAACTCACGATTGCCCGGAAGAATTCCAAATATCCCACAAACTAGGCCCGAGCATGTCCATGACCTGTAATGTAAGAAAGAGAGAAAAAAATGAATAATATTGTACGTGTTATGTCGTTATTCATATAGATAAACAAGAAACATATTATCGTACCATCACATAATAATCTCCTTGTTTTCCTTTATAATGAACTCTAGGCACTCCATGACTACCACCCAGAGTACTGTTTCGCCAAAACCAAAATGTCACTTTTTAAAATTACAAAAAAATTTTAAAAAAACTTCGTAAATTTGTGTACGTACGTGTAAACTTGCCACTCGTATGGAGGACCATAGTTACAGCCTTTGCTGTTTTGATGCTCAAACTTAAGAGCTACCTGCACAGCAAGAATGAATGAAAATAGGGATCAAACAACAAGCTTTATATAAAAAATAATGCTTGCATAAAATCCAAATTTGTTTGTTTGGTACAAGATCATAATTACCTCCGTGGCACCAGGACCTGATATGCGGTCAGTTCCACCAGTAACACGACGACCTACAAATACCTGACCAAATCCACCTTTCCCTAACTTTCTCTCAACCTTGTATACAGGTGATCCACCTACTTGAACCTGAAAAATAAACAAATACAGATTACAAAAACGCGGTAATTAAAGATAACACATACGAAACAAACATCACAATCAGATCAGTTTAACAACTCAGAACAATTAGTGTAATACACAAAGATAAAACCCCTATTTCATAAAGCTAAGTGACAACAATTATGCTATTGACCTCTTTCGCGTGTGTATTCGAAACCATAAGTATTTAAGATAATCGCAATGTAAACAAAGAACAATTGCATAAACCGTATCCTCTTCCAATACAATATCTCTATATACCTATACAAACATGTCAAAGGGGATAAAGCAAGACACATGATCACAAAGAAAAAGTAAGCTGTTTTTTAAAAACAAAACATAAAAATGCAAGATGGCACATGGATGATATATCACTAACACAATATAAATTCATCACAACTGCATTCAAGTACAACAATTTAACTCAAATCATCCCCCAACAAACCCTCTAATTTCACATCAACACAAAATTACCATGTGTATTTGAAACCATAACTGTTTAAGATAATGCCAGTATTAACAAAGAACAATTCATTCACGATTTTCATCTACTTATACCCGCGTACAAATACGTGCTCAAAGGGAACAAAACAAGACATGTGATCACAAAGAAAAAGCAAGGTGGTTTAAAACAACAAAACATAAAAATGCAAGATGGCACATGGATGATGGATCACTAACACAATGTACATACAAACATACATTCATCATTTTTACAAATCAAGTACCACACTTTAACTCAAATCATACCCAACAAACAAAATTAAAAAGTTAATAAACCTCTATAAACCATCAAATCAAGAACATGTAAAACAATTATAACAAAAAAAAAAAGAACATACCCTATCAGGAAATGGTACAGTGTTTCCTTCTTCTTCTTCTTCTTGTTGTTGAGCTGTAACGACCCTATCAGCACTCAAACCACCGCTACCATCCGCCATACCTACTTTTCCGTTCACCGGAAAATTCTCCTTTGCTTCAGAAACAACAATCACCACCGGTTTCTTCTTCTTAATCTGTCGCCGGGGCTTGACCTGAACCACCACCGCTGCTGCTGCCTCTTTGGCCGCCGCTGCTCGAGTCTTGACGTAATTACCGACCAAATGTTCCGATCGTTTCTTGTTTTTAGTTACCGGAGAACGACGAGGGTGTACGCCACTGCGCAGTTCCGGCATTGTTTACCCATTCAAACGATGCATATGAGGATGATGATAATAAGAAAAAAAGTGGTTGATTAGTGAATGCGCCCAATTGTATATATATATATAATCTTGATAGTTGAAAACCAAAGGTAGCGTTTTTCATGGGAGAATGATAGATAGATGACTGTATGTATGTATGTAACCAATTTGAGTTATTTATTTATTTATTTCAATTCAATTTTACATAATTAGTACTTGTTGTTTGTTTGGTGAAAATAAACAACTTGTTGTGTCTATCTTATAAAGTGGTAAGTTTGTTAATTGACAAAGGAGTATTTTGTGAAGGGTTGTGGGTGAGGTGTTGAGTGAGGTTCAATGAAGGAAGACTGAGTTTTTTTTTGTTACAGTTTAATCCTGAGGGTGATTGGGTTTTACTACCAGTAAGACGTTAGGTAAGGTGGTTTTCTTAAAAACCAGAGATAACATGGCACGCTTAAGGGCTTTGTACAGTTGGGTTAGGTCAGCTGTCGGTGGTCTTTTATCATTGGTTCACTTCATATGGAGTACATGAACTAGTCTGTATTTAATGGTCGTTAAAAAAAGTAAGTTTGTTAATTAAGTTTGTATGAATTTCAAACTTTGACGAGTAGATGTTGACAATTAACATGTTAATAGTTTATTAAAGCTAATTATACAGATGGTTTATGTGATTTATTTAAGATATGACTTTGATCTTTAAGAAGTTATGAATTGTGTCCTAATTGTTTGCCTAAATGTTATGCTTTTGGAAATTCCAGATTTCTGTCATTTTAGATTGACGTCACCCCCAATCTAGAAGTTGCAAGTTTATGTAGTTTCAATAGCGGTGAGTTCGTGTTTGTCCATGGAGGGGAGGGGTGGTTTAACTAAGGATGAGGTGAGTAAGTCAGTAAGTGAGTTCCTTTTAGCCATATGTGCCACCCTTTGGGGGGCTTTAAACTCCTCACCGTTACATTCCCTTTAAATATGGTGATTGTATCCATCCCGCTAACCTGAATACAAACATTTTAGAGTGTTTCTCATGCCTTACTCACCTTAAAAGAGTCACGGGACGTCAAATTTTCAGATCGTAGTATAGAGGAGTTCTAGTAAGAGAACGAAACATACTATGGGAAGAGAATGAAACATACTAGGGGAAGAGAACAAATGAGGGTGTGTCAGTTATTAATAGAACCTGGATATGCGATACGGTCGTTGGCGGCATTGGAAACGAACTTGTTGGAAAAAGATAAAGGGGGAGGGTTATGGTGTTTTATGGTTTCCAGGTTGTTCGTGATAAAGGCATGAATAGGTGTTGTGGCACCCTATCATGCCATGAACACCTCCCTACGGGCGTGATAGATGCATTTCGTCGCTCACAGGCATGAGGGATGTTTGACCTTTGTTAATTTTTTAAAATTTTCAATTAATAATACACCTCATCAACTCGAATAACTTCAAACATATCCTTATAACACCCATTACACCCATTACACCCATTTTTTAATATCAAACTCAAATACTACACCAATTTTTCATAATGCACACGTACTACACTCATTTTTCACTGTTACACATAGACATGGGAGACTTTTTTTTTTTTTTCAAAAAGTGTTTTAAACTTTTTAGTGATAGGCAAACCATTTTTATAAGGGTTGAAAGTTTAAACTATTTAGGATAGATTGGGATCAGGCTTCAAACCAGGTTGGCCCAAGTCGGTTTGGAAAAAAAAATCGCCTTTTTCATCTTTTTAAACAAATGTAAAAAAACAACACAATTAACTAAAATTTCACTATCACACTACTTACATCTTTATATAATATTGCAAAACCAAAAAAGCTTATGTGGCATAATTTTAAAGCTTCTGGCTTAGGTGGCATCATTTAAGAGTTTATCTCATAATAATGATTTTTTTATTTAAAATATTTATATAAAATATATTATAATAAAACTAATTACATTTTTAGTCCCCTAATATTTTGGAGAATTCTGAAAAACTTAAAAGTATTTATACTTTTAACCCTCTACTACAAGGGGTGTACATGAGTCGGTTTATATTTGATAGGGTGTGAAAA
>JAOYNQ010000001.1:6651885-6665220 GCA_026259685.1 Tagetes patula
AAAATAAATTTGATATCTAAATTTATTTAAAATCTATAAAACTAAAATCCGTGTAGTACACGGGTACTAATCTAGTTTAATTAATAAATAGTTTTGATATTAAGTGAGCAAATTAGTATGATCTTCAATGTGGATGCACTATAACTGTAGACTTGATTGACACTAGTGCCCAATTAATACTTTGCATACACTAATGACTTCAAATCTGCAGGTTCCAATGAGTACATAGATTTGGAACTTTGTCGTTTTAATTTGTAGTAGCAGTAAGAAGAAGATGATGATGATGATGATGATGATGATGAACATGAGGTTGATGATTGTAGTGACGATAGCTATGATTGTTACAACGAAGAGGATGTTGATGAGGATGACGAGTATCATGTTGTTGTTGCTAGTGATGAAGAAGTTGTCAGACAGGTCTATCAACCTTCATACTAAGCGTTAGCTATTCAGATTATTAAGTTGCATCTGTCTTCGATCTCTCTTTCGGGTTAGAAGAGCCAAAGGAAAACAAAATTTCTTTAAAGACTTTTTTGGCCATTTATAAATTTCAACAAGCTTCTTCATACAACTTACATTTGATGGTGTAAGGTTCCAAAGTTGTAGATGAATATTGAATACCATCAATATTCTCATTAAACATTCAAAGAAAGTGAAAAACAAGTTAAGAAATCAAGAAAATTATGAAAGAGGAAGGTGAAATTTGACAATTTTAGGGTCACGTTAGTGACATTTAAATAGAGTGATTTCTTTACCGTTAACCAACAGCTAAATTTTTAAATTCAAATAATATATCACACTTTGCTAGTTATTTCACTCGGCGCTATTAAATATAGCCGTTGTATAACGCTAATAAACATAAATACTAAATTAAGATCATAAAATCATCAAATGGCCCATTTTCTTATAAATTAACAAAATTCATGAAACACGAGTAACATGATTTTCATATAATTTAAGAATTTAAATCCATGTTATGGCTAAAAATTTATGAAAATTTAGATACTCGTATACAAACGTGTTGAATGTAAATATATCACAATAAATATTTAAATAATTATGTATTTTTTTATGAATTAAGTAGGTGTTAAATTTTCAAACATAAATATTGAATATATTAGAGATAGAAACTAAAACATGCCTCCATTGTACTATAATTAATTATTTAAAGATAAAAACCAAAACATTATTTTTCAAAAAAAAGGTATAAATATATAGTTTTTCGAATTTACATTAAACCTTAATTTAAATATAATGTAACAAAATTTAAATTGACTATTATGATTACGAAATTGCAAAAATTCTTTGTTTTAAAATTACTATTATGAAACGAAATTGTATAAATTATTCGTTAAACCATTCAATTTCGATTATACAAAGTATAATCTTTTAAGGTGGTTTAAAAAATGTAATAAAAGTTGTAGTTGAATTTTAAATTCAAAATTTATCATACAAAGTTAAAAATCCCTTAAGGTAGTTTAAAATAGGTAATAAAAATCATAGTTGAGTTTTAAATTCAAATTTAATGAGATTAAAGGAACTAAATTTTAATAAATAGTTATGAAAAACTGATTTAATTAATAACTAAAATTTTAATTTAATTGAGAGGATGAAAGTATGAGTAACACATAAGATAACATAAGATGCTTTCAAAGAACATTCAATGTAGATTCCTTATCTCATATAATTACCCTAACATCAGTTTATTTTTTCTTTTTTAAAATAAATATTTACTTTGTATACTTTAATCAAATTTTTTCTCTATTTTCCACTCAAAGCCACTTTAAAATCTATTAAAAATTTATGAGGATGAAAAGGAACTCCTTAAATATACCAATAAATAGTTGAATTATCATAAATTTTCTTTACACTTAAAATCACTTATAACCACTTTCTAAAATATGTAAAATCTTCTCACAAACTTAATTGATTTGAATGTTTTAACTTATGTAGAATCATAATCTTTTATTAAAACGGGACACGGTGAAAACCCGTCTCAAGTTTCACATCATCGGTTCCAGGGAGTGACGTGTCGATATTCTTTCGTGAAAGACCCGACTTATTACACTCTTGTAAATACATGGGTATCAAATTATGGCAATGAGATTTGTCAAACCAAATTGAAATTTTCAACTTGGTCACTGCAACCGGTTGACCAGTCTTGGTTCTTGACAAAGCAGTAGTCGTTGACCCGTCTTGGATCTTAATAAACCAGTTGTCTTGACCACACCCCATTCATTAGCCACGAGAGGGACCGGTTTCAAAGCTGGTTTTGTTGAACCCGGTCCAATCTCATCATCATCAGACCAACAACAATCTTTGTCACATGTTGTTGTCCACTAGACACTCAAAAACAATACACAAACAAGTTAACAAATGACTTGCAACCTTGCATTGAGCATCTTGAGACCTATAAAAATCAACCTATGCAAACCTACACAAAAATCTACATTCTAACAACCACCAGCTCAAAAATGTCGCCAAGATCATATACGTAGCTTCAGGAACGCGATCTGGAGGTGATGCACTCCTAGTGGGGCCTGCTGGTCCCGGTGCTGGTGGACTGAACCCACCAGCACTCGAGTTTGAACTGTTCAAAAGCAAGTTTTACATGTTAAGATTAAACTAAAACAATTGTAGTGATCAATTAACGGTTTATAGGTATGTGTTTGCTCACCTTCCTGAAAATATGCAGGATCCATAACCTGCAAGAGATAGAGACAGTGTAAGTCTAAGTAGTGTTTTGTGACAGGTCATGAAACAAAAAGAGTCGAAACGGGTCAAACACGTTGAAAGGGGCTCAAGGTTTGTTTATATTGTTTATACTGCATAAAACCTCCTAAACATAGACAATTTGTTTTAGTAAATATTGTATGAGCATAGAGTGAAGGGTTAAGAGCACATACTCGGATTAACACTAGTGATCACAGCCGTCCCACCAAAATCGCAGGTTCCACCCACCCGACGCTTTCTTTGGTAATAATCATTATACGCATACGAAGCATGGCTTTGTACAGTATTGGGCAGGTAACATGGTTGCCTGGACTGAATGGCAGTGCAGTTCGCCTGCCCAGGCCCACACGCCCAATTCAAACCATCTTGCAAACTTGCAGGATCCGCCCCTTTTCTCGCAACACAAAATCCACTCGAAGAATTGGTCATGGACCCACCAAAGTCAAGATCATAAACCGAACTCCCATTCGTATAAAACAGACCATAACTTGGGTTCTTGTCATCATTAAACATCTCATAAACATATGAGTTGAGTAACACTGCAGGACGACTCGGGGGGCCCGACCCGGTCAAAACCCGCTGAATCAAATTATTGTTAAAAGTGTCTGCGTTTTCCACCGTCGCATCACTTTCATTGGCTCCACCAGACCACGGCCAGCCCGTTTCAGTCACGATAATTGGGATCATTGAGAAGTTATAAGCAGACATGGAATAATAGGTAGCATCCACCATAGCATCAAGCATGCTTTCATAGTGGAATAGAGTGTTCGGGTCAACGATTTGTCTGACCTCTGGAAGTGGCTGGAAAAGAGCGTATTGAATCGGAAAAATCCCGTTTCCTTGTACATAATCATCATAAGGAAAAGCATTTAACATGTAAAAAGAATTAGCTTCCTTCAAAAAATCAAGAATGTCATAAATGGTTGAATTCCAAGAAGTGTTAAAAGTGGCGGTTGATGGCGGGAATGGTTTATAAATCATGTCCATTGATAAAGGGGTTGAAACTTTGATATGATCATTTAGATTTGAAGCAACTAAAGCTTTATAAAGATTGTTCATGGCTGGAACTAGCGCATCGGCGTTATTTGGGTATAAAGAAAGGAATTTACTACCAACAGCAATGGAGGTGATGTTGGTGGCGGGTTTGAACGCTGCTACGTGTGTGTTAATCCACGAGGCGGCAAATGATGGCGATTCTCCTATCTCTAAAACTTCATTGTTAGTGACACCAATCATAACTTCAATCCCAGTGTCTGATAGCGCACTAAGCAATCGAGGATTGGTATCAAAAAGCCTAACATGTGTTATGTTATGTGTTCTAAGGATCCCCACAACTAGCTCTGGTGAAGGTAGATTTGATTGATTAGTGGCAATGTTTATTCCTACAAAAGGATCTGCAAATTCAAGAATATATATAAATGTCAAAGTAAGTTTGCATCGCGTCTTGGAAGTGATTATGTGATATAGAACAGTTAAAACCAGATAAAGATTGTAACAAAATAAGCTGCATTAGAGTACATGATCAGAAACCAATAATCAACATTAAACTACATTAAGTATATTGTATCAAATTCAAACACAAGGTAATAAGTTTGACTAAAAAGTCAACTTGCAATAAATTTTGGGTGATTGAGAGAAATGAATTGTACCTGTTGCATTAGACAAAGTAGCAAATAAAAGCAAGAGAGATCCAAGCCACAATTCAAGGCTCATTGTTCCAAACTTCAAATGCTACTTGGAAGTCAACTTTATTTACACATAAACTTCATTGTTACCTGTCAAGTATTAGTAACAATCAAGCTAAAAATACAAAATAATCACACATAAAGATAACTAAATAAACAAACTTTATGCACAGTACCTCTCCTAAAATGTTGCTGATAGCTATGAACATAACATGAGTCTTTTATCACTGCCCCACATTGAAAGGTGATCAAGAAACCAATATCTAAACAGGTTTTTTTCTTAAAGCCTTCATATTTCCAGATGTCAACATAGGTTTCTTGATTTTCCTAACAAAATTCAAGAAACCCAAATAAAACAGTTTTCTTTGCTTAAAAACATAACATTTTCAGAACACTTACATGGGTTTCTTGATTTTCTTCACAAAATTCAAGAAACTCAAAAAAAACAGTTTTCTTTGCTTAAAAACATAATATTTTCATAACACTTATATGGGTTTCTTGATTTTCTTCACAAAATTCAAGAAACCCAAATCAAACCAAAAAACCCACCACAAAATTCAAGAAACTCCCACATGGGTTTCTTGATTTTCTTTACAAAATTCAAGAAACCCACATGCAAAAACCATAGGAATAACAGAGTAAATACAGAAACAATCAAATACCAACAATTTAATGAAAGATGATGATGCACAAAAGAGTTGACTGAACAAGTTCTTCACTGGGTCAAAAGGAACTGGTGATGAAATCCAAGAGAGTATCTAAAACACCATGTAACTGATTCACAAAGCATTTAATAGAAAGCTGGAAACACTAGAAAACAATGTCCTTTGAGAACCCTCTGTATCCATACAATTTCAAAAACCATTTCACTTATTACATAATTATTATTACTGTCCAACACAGACACAATCATACCCCACCAGGCCACCACCCAAATGCCAAATATATAATTCTGTGATACAATACAAAATGTTAGGAAACAGCCCTACATAAACATTTAAACAACTGATTTAACTTTTATATAAAACCTGGTTTCTAATCATTTTTTTTCTCTTTATTGGTTTTGTTTATAAGGACGGCCTGATGGACTTACGAGCCTTGATCGTTACAAAGGCCGATGCTATGAAATCGACCCTGAGATGACACTTAATGGTTTTTGTTTATAAATACACTATTGTAAACAAAATTTTAATTTCTCATTTTCTGTTTGATAACTTTCTCAAATTTATTAATGTGTGTTGGATGGGACTATTGACTCTAAAGTAGATGTGACAGATAGAGTAGATAAGCTTATTAATATATAAACAATAAAAAACGTTCTTGTATTATTGTCTTTAGAGTGGGTTATTGTAGTTTAAGAGGATTTAGGTATACTTCACATTTGTTTCTTGTTAAATTATATTAATGGGAGACGGAGTCGTCTTGCCTCTCCTCTAGCTTTGCTCGATAACGCTTCTTGTCCTCGCTCTTCGCTTTGATAATTTCACTTATTTTGTTAAAATCAACAATACAAGAAAATAGGAAAATTGTGCAATTTACAAAAATGTATGCTAGTTTGACTCACGTGTGTCTTTATACTTTGATTTTGTTAGATGGAAGCGTCCATTGGATGATTATTAAGAATTAAGCATGCAGCATCGTGAAGAAACTACGTCTTTTACAAACAATTTGATCATACTTCACATCTGATTTGTAAAATAAGCAAAAATTCGCTTCCAAAAGAAGCTCGTCGTTGATTTCCATTGGCCGGATCTTCAAATACGTCGACCCATCTCACTTTCTCGTTGATAGTCCACAATCTACTCTTCTTCCTAATTGAACAATGTGTCATCTTTTAAGATATTAAAACACACTTGGCCTATAAATAAACCGTGTGGGTTCAACTAAAAGACACCTAGAAAGATGTTAAAAAAATGATGAATTATTGTATCGTAATAAAATATTATATATTTACTTTACAATACACGATATCATATGATTTGAGGTGGACCTTTTTGATCCTCATTTCCTGCTACTTTTTATCTTTTTTGTAATAATAAAAGGCTTGGAAATAAATATTCCTCAAACCAATAGGTGTCCACATAATTTCATTAACATGAATCAAAATCCAACCAAACATGTCAATTCAAAGTCAAAACCATTAGTAGTTGCATCACCATCATATTCTAATTCAAGTACATAAAGTACCAATACAACCGTCCACTACCAACACTGAAACAGGAGCAAAAGCATATTCAAATTCTAGAAACACAACAGCCCTATGCTAAGTTGCTGAGTCAGGGACTAACCGAAGCATCCCTGTTTGGTTTGGCTCTCGAGTAGTCCCGTGGATCTGGGCTTCGGCTTTGGTTTGGACTTGGGCTTCGACCCCTTGGAGGCAGTTTCTCTCTTTCGGGACCTGGGCTTGGGCTCCTTGAGTCATTGTAGGGTGGAGGAGATCTGTCTCTAACAGGACTTTGACTACGACTCCTAGACCCGTCGTTGTAGGGTGGAGGAGAACCCTCTCTCACTGGTGAACCGGAATATGACCTCTCCCTGCTGTATCTTTTTCCACGAGGTGACATAGACCTAACAGAATTCGTATTCATACATAATAAATAAATTGATACAAGTTTTCACAGCCACAAGAGAGGCAGGCATAAGAAAGTAAAACATGTACCTTGAGTGATGTCTTCTCTTAGGAGGAGGTGAGTATTCACGGCTACGAGACCGTGATCTCCCATGGCGTGGAGGTGGAGAACGGTTGTGACGTGGTGAGGGAGAGTAGCGACGCGGTGGGGAACGCCTACGATCATTATATCTGCTGCCACCTCTGCAATGGCATTAAACATATCAATGTTTTTACTGAATTAGCATTATACCAACAAGCATACCTATTGGTCGGTTTGGTCAAAACCAAACTGACCCATATGAAAACTTTATTCAACCCAAAACCCTTTTGACCAATCAATAATTTACCTCCGCTCTCTAAGTCTCATATCAGTTGGTTTCTTTCGATTCTCCTCAGCGAAAACAACCGTCAGTTCTCTCCCTTGAAAGACTTGACCATCCATCTGGTATTTTGCTTCTGCAGCATCAGCGGGATCTACAAACTGGACAAATCCAAACCCGCGTGGCTCCCTGCACAAACAATCAATAAATTTAAATAACATTAAAAACCAGAAACACATTACCTTAACCTGTTTTTACCAATACTGCTTGTAAGGTTTAAAACTCAGAACCAACAACTTGTTGATTTCCAGCTGAATTAGGTACTGTTGTGCGGACACGCTGACGCACAAACGTTTGTTATCACGTGAATTTTCACAAAATATTTAAAGAATGAATTATAAGTTTCCCATTTTATGGAAGGCAATGGTCATATACAGAACTGCTGACCTTGCAGGTATCAGAATTAATATGACTTGAAATGCTTCAAGACTTGAAATCTTCTAAATGTAACCAAACTCAAATTTCTTCCCATCTTCACTACCAAACACACCACCTTCAACAGATTTTTAACTACTTGATTGGTACTTAGTTCACTATATCAAGAGACACCTTAATACTCGAGTCACGTCTTCAAAACTGTTACTTCAATTCACTGCTAAACGCCAACAACTTTAATGGATAGCCCAATGGTTAAGAATCTAAGAAAACATAAGTGAAAGAAGAAAAAAACCCGACGCTCAAATGGATTTTAAAAAAATGCTTTGACATGAAAATTATGCCAATCACAAACTCACAACTGTATATCCTAAAAGATGAACACCAGGGCTACAAAGGTTCAAAAATTCTGAAGAAGTTATCAAAGAATAATAGATATGCTGTAGTGGGCATGGTTTGTTTCGTTAATGGTGTGGCTTTTCATTACAAAGTTATGACTTTACTACTACAAAGTACAACTTCAAAAATTCTGAAGAAGTTAACAAAGTCTACACCAGCTCACCCGCTATAATAATCCCTTGGCAAGTAGATGTCCTTTAAAGGACCAAAGTGTCCAAAAGGCCTTCGAAGATCCTCCGGCCTGCATTAAAGAGCAAATCAAAATGTTATCGCCAATTACAACTCACTTGAAAGAAGCTACGCTACAAAAAGAAAACACATGATCACTCTGAAAAGTTACCGATTGTGGGAAGATAAAATAATTGTAGTAAGCTAAAAAGATTAATCAAATTCAAAACCCCACCCAATACAAATCACGAGATATAACGTCAAACTTATAAAAATACTTTGCTAAATAAAATACAACACACAAAGAAAGATAGTAACTATACTTAACATAATATGTAATCCAGAACATACCGGCAATCAAGACGAAGATTACGAACCAAAAGACTTGTTGGGAGATCTCGTTCTCTACCACGACTACCACCACCACCACCATAGCGTCCCCTAGGACTAGGACTCCTTCCTCTTCTCCCATAACCACCACCCCTAGGTGGTGAAGGAGAATAGCTTCTTCCACCCATGTTCGTAGCTCCGACTGACTTTTTTTTAATAACAGAAACATGTATCAGTACTTAAAAAACCCAAGCATACAAAATGCATAACACAATGAAAAATAAAAAACAACCAGGCTGCAACATCCCCTACTAAACGAGTATCCATGTAAGTAGAAGGTATAAACCATGTCAACAATAACATATTTGCAGATGCGCAAATCAATTAGTCATTTTTCACATAATATAACTTACAGCAGGATAAGTTGTAGAGCAACTAAACCCTAAACCCTAATTCTAGATCCAGCAACGATATATTTTTAACTACACGCATAAGCAACCAAAAACAAAGGACCTAAAGGCTAAATCAACGCTGCAAGTCTGCAACAAAACAACATAGCTGGAGCAACGCTAAATCAACGCTGCAACGAAAAACAGTAACTACCGGTTGCGAGTGTAGTGTGATGGAGCAAAATCGAGATGAATTTTAGTAGGTGATTGTTCAATAACGATGCTAATGAAGATTTGGTTACAGGAGTTAAAAAGTACCTGAATTGTTCACCGGAGTGATAGTGGCGGCGGTGACGATGAATTAGGGCTAAAAAGCCAGTGAAGT
The DNA here is from genome assembly GCA_026259685.1 of Tagetes patula. Lineage (NCBI taxonomy): Eukaryota > Viridiplantae > Streptophyta > Magnoliopsida > Asterales > Asteraceae > Tagetes > Tagetes patula. The sequence goes on from JAOYNQ010000001.1 coordinate 6,661,341, forward strand.
GCTTTTACGAGAAAGAGATGTGGTTATTCGGCTGGGTTGTGTATCTTTATAACTCGGTGTCTAGCTTTGTTTTAATTGGCTTTTTTTTTTTTTTTTTGAGCGGCGTTTTAATTGGTTTTCTTAAGTTTTCTCTTTAGAACCTTACCGTTAATTTTTACGGGATAAAACTTACTGGCCTAACCTGAGATATAATTTTATTGTCTCGTAAATAATGTATCGATAACTATTTTAATCGAAGTTGGGTACTTAGATGTTGATAAAGTTTTACTTACAGCAATTTATAAATTTTTTAAAATAAATTTAGCATAACGTGTTCAGTATAGTTAAACTTCAGAGATCTGATATGTTAAACATAAAAGTGTTTTCAGTAAGTTACCAATTTTATTGTCATTTGGGTGTGATAAGTGATAGCTTTTGAGGTTAATAATTATGTAATATTTACATATCAATGTTAGTAGATTCATGTCGAGTTGTCATGCCTAGGAATCAAGTAGAATTTTTTTGAATCTTTTCTTGCTAATGTTTTAGTGGAAGTGGTTGATCAAGACAAATACTAATAAACCGAATGTAAGTGAACGTCTTTAAAGGGGTCTTATATACAACTTTTCTTTTTATTATTCACTGAGCGTTTCTTTTATAAAGTTAACTAAATTTATAAAGTACAACTTGTTACGCGGATGGAACATATAGCGTAAAGTCTAATATAATTATAACTTTTTATAACTAATTTATTAAGGGCGGATTAATACAAAAACCATAATTTCAAAGTTTGTACAAAAAGTATTACTTCAATCAAATTGAAGCCAAAGCCTCTTATTATTTGTGTTGATTATTTTTTAGAAAAAAGAAAACTAATTCATCCACTTTAAAACATATATACGTATCTTCTTTTTAAACAATTGTAAAAAAAAACAAACAACATACATTTTACTCGTTGTCAAACCAATACATGAAAAGTGATACCCTTCTCACAAGAGTATCTCTTTACAACTACAACCAAAAGACAAAGAAAGATACATTACTATATAAAAATCTTAAATCCAACATCTCATTTTGTTACAAATAAATATGCAAATTCTGGTCCGCATGAAGTTGGAGGAAGTAAAATAACTAACATACCCTCGTGTCGAAGTCATATGGGTGTCAAAGTCATAACGCCAAATTAACCATTGCAATTAACCTCGAGTCATAACGCCAAATCACATAAAACGTGTTCAACCATTGCATCAGTAACTTGATAAGGTAAACGTAAATCATGCTTCTTCTTGACTAACTATGAAAAAATTGTATATTTGACGGAAAAGTTGTTGATAATCAGGTACGGGTACCCAGCCTTATATCATGTTCAGATAATAAACACATCAAAAAAATAAAGGTGACATATGCATGAAGCTTCATGAAAAATCTTGTTGTCACACCATACTCCATTTCTATAAGTTTCATCATAGCATGACTACACATTAAATTCCAATCCTCATAAAGATCAAGTCTTTTTTGGAGCCGGTCATCTTAGAAATATATATTTTTATAAATGCTACTAAAATGTAAGACATACCACAACCAAACAAATCCCCACTCCTAAACAGCCAACTGCATCCCACCTTCGATTATATCACTACTACAATTTCCTGCAGTTAACTTAAAAACATCCGAGTCAGAGGTAGCATGAATGGTTTGGATAACATAAAAAGCATATTTTTATGGTTAAAGTACCGGGCAAAGAAGACAGATGGAGGTTAACATATTTTTATGGTTAAAGTACCGGGCAAAGAAGACAGATGGTCGTTGGGTTAGCGTTTTGTTTTTCATCTTTCCTTAGTTTGGTGTTTCGATGTTCTTTTCTTGTTTGCTCCATGTTGGGGGCTGGTTGTGTATTATCATGTTTGCTTGTTGGTGGTCCTAGAGTCTCGCTAATGTTCCCTTTGGTTTTTAATAAATTCGCAGTTCAAAAAAAAACACAGCGAGCATACAAAAGGTACAATACACAACTAATGGACACTTTGAAGATGAATCAGAAACAAAGTTACAACCATTTGATGCAATTTGAGTGCAAGTTAACAACCAAGAAAAACCCATTTAATGACCAAATTATAAAGACACTAAAAAAACTAACATGATGATATCAAAACTGCTGAAATGACACATAACAAGTTAATGTTTTTCAACATGTTATTCTTATTGCTAGTTATAAGTTTCATTACAGATATTTAAGCCTATGATGCCTACGGTGAATAAAAAGTGGACAAGAATGTTGTTATCGTTCACTCATGATTAAAAGAACAATCTGGCTGAACAATAACTATGATCGTTAAATCAGAAAATAACGTCAGGAGACCTAAAGAAGACAAGTTAACGACTTGGGATTGTTTCTGGATAACAAACTAATTCATGTATGAAACACAAGTAGTTTATCTTCTTGTTACCTGATTATTTCCCACCATCCATGTTCCTTTTCGCGTTCTGCTGTCGTCTCTCATTACACGCTTTCAAATCTTGAACTTCTGTTAACAAATCAAGAATTAAAACAATAACAAACAACCATCAGTATTTGAATGCTTGTTTGATCATAAGATCAGTAATCAAGCTTAATCAATAGCTTAACTTTAAAGTTTATCATCATATATATCTACATTTGATCATATTTACAATAAAGTGACAGCTAAACGTGCACAGAGCTTTGGGCCGCGACCCGTTGAAACGTAACAGAAACCAAAGGGGATATGGTTGTTAGGGGGATACCTTTCTGACAAGCTTTCCAATTTCTATTAGAATTAACAAGACAATCCTGCAACACCAATTTCAACAATTCAATTCTAGGGTTTAGGGTTTTGAAAACTTGAACAAATTTATAGCAATTTATTTATGTTTCTATACCTGTAGTAATAAATAAACAGAAGAACATTGTTGAAGTTGTTTCACGTTTTCATCTTCTTCATCTGCATCGTTATTGTGAACCGGTGGTGTGTTCGCTTTTAGATCCATTTTTGTCTACAAATCAGCTTTAGTTATGATTCATGTGTATGAAGAACAGAACAATAGATTCAACTTACAATAGCGAAATTGTTGACAATGTTAATCGGAATTGGTATGAATTTGTATTACAGCTTATGGAGCTTAAATCGTTACAGAAGAAAACTTATTTTAGCTGATAAAACTTAATAATTTAACATAAAATTTTTATTTTATTGTCTCATAGAAATAATTTCTATATAACTATTTTATGAAATGCGTTTAGTGTAAATGTTATAGGATAAATTCATTATAACAAGTTTATTATGTTACATAAAAGAGTTATCAGTAAGTTATCAATCTCATTCGCTTTTAGGTATGATAAATGATAATTTTTTTAAGGTTAATAATTATGTAATATTCATACATCTTTGTTCTACTCATTTCGTGATGATTCATTAATTGTTTCTTATTGTTTATTCATGTTATATATACTGCTTTTCTCAAAATACTTATATGAATGATATGCACATGTAAGTTCGTATGTCTAGCGTAATTTGATATAATGATAGTTCGGGAGGGAGCGAGCTTGGATCTAGATCTGAGATTGTTTGGGGATGTTGTTTGCAATCAGTGTTGCGGAATCTCACTGATCACGTATTGATGCTTGAATGTTCATGAAGATCAATGCAAAGTATGATGAAGATGATGATAATTAGAATAGGTGAATTGTATTAGATCAAAGGATGTTACAAGAGAATATGACTAACAAGAATAGGCAACTCTCTAAGAAATGACCTAGGTGATGGTATTTATAGTCTATACCATTCACCTTACAATGTAACCTAAAACGTGCAATTAAGCACAAAACGATTACACAAATATTCTAAGACAAATACAATTAATGAACGTCTTCACCCGTGCTTGCTCG
>JAOYNQ010000001.1:6674002-6686465 GCA_026259685.1 Tagetes patula
CAGACGAGCCCTCTTCCTCGTCCACGAGCACACACGACCATCCTCCTCGTCACTCCTCGTCTTCGTCCACTCCCTGCACCCTAATATATTATTATATGATCATATTACATTTTATCTATGATTTATTGGTGGTTTTTTTGTCGAAGCAAGAGGACATTCAAAATTTTATTTATGGTTATTGTTTTCTGAGTAAATTTTCTTTTGAAATGTGGTTGTTTTTAATGTTAAAACTTCTGAAAACATAAATTTAAACTTTAGTATTATAACATGTTTTCTTGAATCATTAAGAGTTGTATTTATAACTTGTATTTAGTACTAAACAACAATAAATTTAAAGCCAAGTTAAAAAACCGAAAAAACCGAACCCAAACCCAAACCCAGTCTGCAAACCCAAAACCCAAAAACCCATGGGTTTTAAAAACACAAAAACCGAATTTTTAGGTTTGGGTTCGGATTGAGTAAAAACCGATACAAACGGACCCATACACACCCTAATTGATATAACACTCCTCCCAAAATATATAAAATTTAAAACTCTAAAAGTCCTCACTTGACCCACGTGTCAAGACCAACCCCCTCCCTCTTCTAATGTTACCCCTTTCACACGCATACAACGAACCTACGCCATCAACTTCTATATAATACTGATCTTGTCATATCTGTAGCAGACCACATCAACTTCCCCTGTTTCTATTTACCATTTCAATTTTCACTTCAAAAATCAAATCTTTAACAACAACCTACAAAAATTAACACATTTTCTCAGTCTTTACACACCAATTTCATCATCAGGTTAACATCCCCTCTTATTTTCTCCTAACTATCTTCATTTCCTCGTCTTTTCATCATTGCCCATAAGGTGTTTGATCAAATGCTCCACTGAGTTTTCAGTTTCTTGGTTCAGTTTCTGTTAGCTGGTTGATATCACAGCTCATTGACAAATGACAAATCATATTGTTTGCTGTTAGTTGGTTGATATCACAGCTCACTGACAATTCACAATACAATCAATTAATCAAATTGTCTTTTTTATAATCTTATGTTCTAGTTCCAAACTAATGTATTGTTGTAACAGGAGATTTGAAGACTCATTGGTTGTGTTAAACTTGCATGGGTTTATCCATTTCATGCCCCTTGTCTGCCTGTGAAGATTTGGAAACCAGTTTGTTATCCATTGGTTTTCAAGAAGATGATAATGAAGCTAAATGTTTGATCAAATCAATCAGTTTCAAGAACCATGATTCAGAACAAGATGTAATTAAGCCTGTGAGCTATCAAAAAATGAGATTAGTTCAAGAAGATCAACCCGAATCAAGCCCGAAAGATGAGGCAGCTACAAAGTTGCAAAAAGTGTATAAAAGCTTTCGAACACGACGAAAACTGGCTGATTGTGCAGTTTTAATTGAACAAATATGGTTAGTATTTAGACTTGTTTGACTAATTTGATTTGATTAAGTAATATTCAAAAGTTTTATTTATAGGATGATATGATCTCTAATGCAGTTTTTTTTGTGTTTGTTTTAGGTGGAAAGTATTGGATTCAGCAGAACTTAAAAGAAGCTCTATATCGTTTTTCGATATCGATAAACATGAGTCCGCTGTATCTCGTTGGGCTAGAGCAAGAACAAGAGCTGCTAAGGTACATTCAAAACCATTACAATGTAATTGAATATGATAAATGTATAAAATTGTATAAAATCAGATTGGTTAAGAAGTGTTTCTTGAATTTTTGCAGGTTGGAAAAGGATTATCAAAGAATTGTAAAGCACAAAAGCTTGCATTGCAGCATTGGCTTGAGGCAGTAAGTGATATTATTATTATTTCATCCTGATCATAATGCATATTAGAGTTTTTATTAATTATGCATCCTGCATTTATGTAGATCGATCCACGACATCGTTATGGGCATAATCTTCACTTTTATTACTTAAAATGGCTGCACTCTCAAAGCAAAGAACCCTTCTTTTATTGGTAAGAACATATTACAAAGCTTAAGTATTTAGTAAAGAATAATATTCATAACTTACGAACCGAATTCATTTGAAAATTTAGGTTGGATATAGGAGAAGGTAAAGAAGTGAATCTTGTTGAAAAGTGTCCAAGATCAAAACTTCAACAGCAATGCATCAAATATCTCGGTCCGGTATGAATATTTTCGCCTTTTCTTGATTTTCCCTTTTCATTACAATCCAACAAAAGTGTCTTACCAAGATACCTTTATTAAAAAAAATTTGTGTAGATGGAAAGAAAAGCTTATGAAGTAGCAATAGAAAATGGGAAGCTTTTTTACAAACAAACCGAGGAGTTGATCGATACAATGGGTCAAACAAAAGGTGCTAAGTGGATCTTTGTTCTTAGTACAACTAAGACTTTATATGTTGGTATCAAGAAAAAAGGTTCCTTTCAACATTCAAGTTTTTTGTCCGGAGGGGCCGCATTGGCTGCTGGTAGAATTATTGCTGAGAAAGGTGTTCTTAAGGTATATATATGTTCATATAAATAATGTGTTTTTTTTTTAATTTCAAAACATAATCCTATGTGAATATATACTCATCTAATGTTACGTTGAACAGGCGGTCTGGCCTCACAGCGGTCATTATCGTCCTACTCAAGAAAATTTTCAAGATTTTATTTCATTTCTTCATGAAAATGATGTGGATACATCTAATGTAAAGGTAAAAAAGACACCCGAATTCTATATGCTTTATTTTGTTTTTTATGAATCTTGATTCTCATGTTTCTTTTATGATCTCAGATGGATTCGAATGACGATGACGACAAAGAATATATTGGCAGTGTAACCCACATAAGAACTCCCTCATCCGAAGAAGACGACATCTCAGAAAAACCAACCGAGGAAAAAAGGAAGCCGAGATTGTTAAGTAAATTTAGTAGGAAGTTAAGTTTTCTTGAAATACCAAAAAACAATGATCTGTTTTCGAGTTTCAAGACTGCGAATCAAACAGAAGAAACCATGTTAGATTGTTACTCAGACGAAGAACACGAGGCAGTGATAGAAGATAAAGTTTCTAATGAATCCATCTTTCAAGGAATTGATTCACATAACGAAACAAAATCGTCTCGATTGGGAAAACAGCTTTCATGCAAATGGAGCACAGGAGCTGGACCTAGAATTGGTTGTTTAAGAGATTATCCTTCAGAGCTACAATCACATGCATTAGAACAAGCTAAACTGTCTCCTAGAAGCTTGAGGTCTTTTAATACAAGAAACACTTGGACATACAGACCACAACCGTCTCCTTTGAGCGCGCGATAGATGAACTTAGTTGTATAAGGTTACTTTACAGATTTGTTTGATTAATTTGTTACTTTATAGTGTTTGTAGTAAGTTAACACAGATGTTTAGGCATTTTTTTTGTAGTTTAAAGCTGAAATCATGTATATAGTTCTGTATAGTGTATAGATATAAGCTGTACAGTTGTAGATTTTTATGAGCATTCATTGATAATGTTCATTTTACCATTAAATGAAAAAAGATTCAATTTTTATGGTGTTTCTTTGATTATAATTTTTGGGTTTTGATGCTTTTGACTTGTGAGTTTTTTACAAGTCCCTTTATAGAGTTTTGAGGCTTATGTAAAACTGGCCTGGTTGTACTCTCTGCAAGTATGATTGTACCTGCACAAGCTCTTTTGTGTTCCTTGTATGATTATGATGAATGATAACATGAAAAATCTTTTTCCCTAAAAGTTTAAAGGAAAGAACATGTGCAAAGATTGTACAGGTGGTGGCACTAAACAAATGTTTTAGGTTCAAATAAGATTTCACGTTTAAATTCAGCTTCAACTGGTTCTCGCCTTTAAAGTATCTGGTCGTACAAACAACGTTTCGCCTGATCTTTTTGTTAAGTAAGGTTTCGGTGGGGTCGATGAGTTTAGAAGAGTATGGTTGTATATGCACATGAGGTCATCAAGAAACAAGTAATTGCAGTGAAGTTGCTAGAAATATTCATGGAACTTAGATTAATTTTAAAAGGAGTTGACTTTATTATTTGTCAAAGATGTAATTGATCAGGAAATGTAGGTCTCATCTACATTTGGAAGCCGTGTAGGAGATGAATTGAATGAAGTGATTAAACATTTTTTGCTATTTATATATTTTTATGGGTTGGTTTTGTTCACCTAATTTAACAAGCTTGGCGGCATGATAAGTTTAATAGTATGTACAAATAAAGCATATTGATTCATAAAATATTAAAATGTTATCTAAAATAAAATATGAAGAATCTTATATAACATTATAAAATTGGTTTGCTTGTAATTAGCATATAGAAACACTTTTAAATAAATTGATATTGAGTTGAGTATTATTTATACCCTTTAATAAAAGAGGGTTTTTGAGGACACGTGTCATTTATTTGAGAGGGTGTTAGAACATTTAAAATTCGTTAAAAAAAATTAAGAATCTTCTCATCTAAGTTATGTATGGTAAAAATCGATAACATTAAATCGCTCATAGTTTTTTCTTCAAAAGTTTCAATCTACCTTATTTATATCCCTAAAATCACTGTGAAAACGGAAAACAAACAAGTTAAACAAATAAGTCATCGCAATTTACGATCTAGACCTATGCATGACGATTCGCACGCTCGACCCAATACATATGAGTGTCACCGTGAATTTTGCCGGATATCTATCATTTGGGTTATTTGCATGTCTGTTTTTCTTAATCTTTTTTAATTTTAATTGGTAGGATTTATAAGATACACTGATACTCTGTTTAAAAGTGTAGATGTCTAATTTGATACTAATAGTGTATTTATAGTTTAAATGTATTTATTCAAGGCTTAAATTAGAGTTTGAATGCCATTTGTGTTTCTATTTTCATATATATTTCATGTAATGTGTAGTTTATTTTCAAATGTTATTTTTTCGTAAAATTTAGAATTTTGTTTTTTTATGTTTCAACTTGTATAACACACAGGGTTTAATCTATTGCTTAATATATGAAAATAGTGAACCTCAAGATTATATGGTAATCATGAACTTTAAGTTTGTAAACGTGCAACACTTGCTAGCCCATAAGAGGATGAAAAACAATCCAATTTTTTTGAAGATAATATTACCCCATCGCTTAAAATTGCTTACGTGGTTTAGCCATTTTAACCCGCTCAATTCAAAAACAATTTTTTAAACATATTAGCCAATGATGTCACATATTGTAACTATTGTAACACAAGGTTTGCTAGTTTTTCCCCGTTAAATGTAAGGGTAATTTAACCATTTACATCTCATATGTTTTTTATGTTAATTACAATAGTAAATCACTAAATTGTGTAATATCACTAAATTGCAGTTGTTGTCCTTGAGTTTTGACTTTTGAGGGTTTAACATTTTCAATCCAAGCTTAACAGAATAATTCGTTGGGTTTATATGTATTGACTGTTTATGTCATTCCATTACTTTTCCATCCAAAATTCCGTTAAATTTCCCGGTTAAATTTGGATAAAAAACTAAGAGAAATGACAGTTTTACCCCTCACGTGGGAATGTAACAGATTTTTGGATGAGTAATTGACAAAAAAACATAAATGTTACTAGTAAATATAAGCAAAATAACGTTTACTCGTAAGCTTGAACCGAAATATTAATCTCCTTGAAAACTGAAGACAAAAAGTCAAAAACTACAATTTACTATTACAAAAACGGCCCACGTGAGTCAAGTAAACGAGCCGAATATTGTAGCGATTAAGCTTTGGTGATTTGGCCCAATATTCTTCATTTCAGGCCTCGGCTTTCAATGTGTTGAACTTTTGAGTTTTAAATCTCAAAATTTTCACACTAAAACGAATATTTAAACAACCATTTTATCAAAATGAATATATATCGGACTTTTAATATCTTTTTATCTGTTTAACTAAAAGGAAGTTGTTAAATACCTTTCAATTTTCACTTTCTAGCTGATCAATCATTGATTTCGTCTCACGTGAAATTAAACAGGAGCAGAAACGTTTTTCAGCTAAGTCCAACTACTTTCTAGCCGGCACAATAATTGACTTAGTCTCACATGAAATTAACCGAGAGTTGACATGTGTCCCGGTTAAACCCAACTAAATTATAGCCGGGTGACTTTTTGTTGTCCCGACTATACTAACTAAATTTTAGCTGTACAAATGTTTTTTTGCTTCTATGCATGGTCGAATGTTATTTTACAAACTTCTCATTTTTTAAAACAGGCTTTTTTATCTGAAACGCTTATTTTCACCACTCTTTAATTGTCAACATAACCTTACAATCTATATAAATATTATGCAAAGTATAATACAGATAATTAGCCGCAAGTTATATGTAATCAAATATTCATAAATACATAAATGATTTTGACTTTTTCAAACTTAATTTTCCATGTTATAAAATAAACACTTTAAAATGATTTATTGGGTATCTTAGTTCATTTAGTTGATTAAAATTTCATAAAATCGGTTATGTATTCATGTTTTTATATACTTTGACACGGTAGTTTCCTTTTTACCTAAACGGAAATTAAGATATAAACACAGAGCCGGCCCAATAGGACCAATGGGTACTTTTTTGGGTTTAGCCGTTTAGGCCCTCAATTTTTTAAGGTTCCAGAGATTTGAAAAAAAATCTATATAAACTATAATGGATCTTTTTTATTTTATTGGGTTAAGAATAATGATAAAAGACCTAAAGCTTAAGTAAAAAGAAAGAAAGTGATGGGTAGGTGACATTTCAAACTTTATTTTTATACTTATTTTTTATAAATAAAGCATTATGTAAATGTTTTTTTTATACAAAATTAAAGATTACAATCTCTAGATAGATCACACATAGAATCTACTTAACTTTTTTGGTTTTTATAATTTTTAGATTCCAAAAAAAGATCGAACGCAAACAATAAAAAACTTATGATGAAGATACAGGCCTCAAATTTTTATATCCGCTCGGGGCCCCAAAAAGCTTGAGAAAGCCCTGTGTAAACATTAAACCCACCTACTATTAACTATATATTTTATTATTATATTATTTTTCAACAACAAGATCTTGATTTTCAAGAAAAATACATTACAATATGCTGACATGACAACAGTACTACAACATCTGACTAGTGCTTTCCTAGGAGGCTAACACAAGTGTGTTAGACTTGTTCTAAGCATCATACTACGTTTTTGAATCCTTAATAACCATATGTTACACTGTTTAGTTATGTTTTAATCATTTATTTTTCTAAAAGCAATCACTAAATGATACCTAAGTTGTATGTATATGTCTCTTAATTTAAAAGAAATGTCATTTTTAAAACATTTTAATAAAATAAAATAGTTCTAAAATATGGGTGGCTTTTGTATTCAAAACGTGGGTGACTTTCATTGAATGAAAACTTATTTCGTTATGCAATAATTCGATTCAATGTAACAACGTTTTCAAATCGACAATAATTCAATGTATCATGAGTAGGATAGGTACAACATAAGTAGCAATAATATTTTCTTTAGTTATTTATTTATTATTTATAGTTGCACATATCCTATATTCAATTCTGTTCAAAGTAGCATCGTCATTAATACGAGGCTTTTGAACAATTCAACGTAGCATTATTGGCATTAACATTTTCTTTAGTTGACTATACATTATTAAATATTTAAATAAATTATTTACGTAAGCATTTTATAATTTACGCAGACAGCAACGGGTTTAAATTTTTTTGGATTAAAGTATGAGACATAATTGTACTTGTAAAATTATCCATCTAATGTATAGTAAATAAATTATAACCTCAAAATTTTATTCATTAATGTAGTTTTCATAAGAGTTAGTTTTGCTATTATTAGAAATGATTAGTAATATAACTTGTTCATTGAACCTTCTATTTCATTGTAACTTTATTAATTAATGTATATTAATCTTAACTTAATTATTAATTATGAATAATCATAACTTTTATTCTATTAGCCACTAACACACATTTCACTAAAATAAAAGTTATAATGCGTTAATTTGCAAATAACACATAAAAACTTTATAAACTTATACACTATCATATATACACCATTAAAGAACATCATTCTCATCTTCAAATTTCAATCTGTACCTACACTCATCTCCTTCAAACTGGTAAACTTTCGTTGGTGTCGATCAGGCGACGTCCTCAAAACCTCCTTTTGACCATTTTGAACGTCTTGTAAAGATGCAAGAACATCAACCATGGTTGGTCTGAACCTATGGTCATTGTGGAGACACTTTGACGCGAGTGCAGCCACGGCTTGTGCACTCTTCTTAGAGTATTGACCTCCAAGCCGCGTGTCCATGATTCTTAGAACCCGTTTGCTATCACTTAGAAACGGTTTAACCCATTCTACCAACGTCTCTTCAACACCACCAGCTCTCTCATCAGCTATGGCCCGCCTTCCTGATAGCAACTCCAGCAGAACCACCCCAAAACTATACACGTCGTTTTTTGGAGTCAAATGCCCTGAATAGTAAAAATCCGCACTTGTTAATTATAAGTTTCAAAACTAAATCCAAACACCACCAAACTCGTACCTGTCGCTACATATTCTGGTGCAGCATAGCCATTAGTCCCAACAACTCTAGTAGACACGTGCGTGTTGTCTCCAACAGGACCGTTTCTTGCCAAACCAAAATCCGAAAGCTTTGCATTAAAATCCTAAAAAAAAAAACCCAATAACAGAATGTCATTAATAAGCACATTTTAAACTAACACACAATTTAAACAAATTTGGCATGTACCGAATCAAGCAGGATATTAGAAGCCTTCAAATCTCGGTATATGACAGAAGGTTCTTGACTATGCAAAAATGATAAACCTTGTGCTACATCAACGGCGATGCGCATCCTTGTGGCCCATGGCATTGGTTGAACACTTTCTGCAAAACAAAAATATAATTTGTTCAATAAAAGTTTTACAAACAAAATGAAACTGAGAGTTTCAGAATGAAGAAAATAATATATGCTCACTTCTAAACAAGTGATTATCTAAGCATCCTTTGGGCATGAACTCGTAAACTAGAAGGCGGTTTTCGCTTTCTGAGCAGTAACCAATGAGTTTAACAAGATTTTTATGATCAAGCCTACCCATGTAATCAAGCTCAGTCTGCAAATAGAAAAAATCAAAACACAGGCATTTGAGTTTACATAAATTTGTTTAACAAAATTTGAAAAAATAGACATGGGGCGTTTTTTCAGTGGTTGTTGTTTTATTTAAAGACTAGGTAACCGCTTGGTACAAGTGGCGTTTTCTAATTGGTTGGTTATATGAAACACTGTTTTTTTTTTGTCTTTTTTTCATAAAGTATATTCTAGCCTTTTTAGACGTCTTCGATAAGCCGATTAGGTTACGATTTCTTATTGTCTCTTTTTAGAAATGTTTGGTTTTTAGAGGCCTAAAAGTCAATGTCTATTTTTGCATATTTTGTGGTCACTGGTCAAGCAAATTCATTTTGATTATTACTAATTTACAACTAAAATATGGTGTTTAAAGGCCTAAAAGTCAATGTCTATTTCAAAGAACATGATGTTAACAAAAAGGGGATCACTTACAAGCCATTCCCGGTGACCTTGACGGCTATCGGCCTTAAGAATCTTGACAGCCACGACTAACCCGGTGCCTGGTTTAGCCGGAGCAAAGGTGGTCTCATCAATCCAACCTTTAAAAACTTGACCAAAACCACCCTCACCCAAAAGGCTATCTATCCTGAAGTTCCTCGTGGCGGTTTTAAGATCACTCAAGCTAAAGGCTTTCAGGTTAATCGGGACGGGTACATTATCATTCTTTTGTGCTTTTGAAGCCTTGTTGAAGCTCACTGTTTTTGATTGATTCTTGGAAGGTTTTAATTCCTTTGAACTAAATTTCCCCTTGTTATTAAGCATGTCATCTAAAAAATCAAAATTGATCAAGAACACATGTTAAGTGATTATCATACAATTGGAAAGGGTCCAAAACACATTTTTTTCAAGAACAACATAAATATTATATTCTTTAAATCTAAAATTGATTTTAAATATTTAAGAAAACGATTAAATGCAATATTTATTCATTTATCTTAAAACTAAAAAAACAATTTTGTCTAAGGAGTTGATTGTTTCACTTTTTAATGATTCAGTTTAGTGCTGAATCATTCAGTATTCAAAGCGTTAGGTTCATTAAAAAAAGACTCTTAATAGTTCAGTTCAGTGCTAAATGGTTAAGTTATAGAGAAATACTGAATGAAACTAAATGGAACATATACAAATTTTACTATCAACTGAACTTTTAATACTGAACGATACAGATACAGTACTAAATGATTTGAAAAAAAGTTGTTTTAATTCAAATTCATAAGCACACAAATTGAACCAAAAAATCTCTCATGATCCATATCAATAATCAAACTCATAAACCAAAATGAAGATCATCATATAAATGACAAACAAATCATGAATCAAACTGAAGAAAAAGAAACATGAAACAACATACCAAGAAATTGAGAAGAAGAAGCATGAGCAACATTAGCAGGTTTTCCAACACAAATCCCCATTTTGTTGTGTGTAAATGAAATTGGGGATTAATTGAAGCAGAAATGCATAATTAATAGATCATTGATGTGGTGGTTGATGGTCTTTGTTTGATTTTTTTTAGTCAAAGAGTAGGATTTTTTTTCTTTATGAATTGATTGAAGGAAGCTTCCAATTAAATGTCATAAATTCAATACTCGAGATGAATTTAGGTAACCTCAATTTTTGGGTCACGATATATAGGGTTTGAATTTTTCAGCGTGTATGGTTGACTTTTGAGAGGGACTTCGTAGCTTTTTATTTCATGTTTTTTTTTCTTAACTAACGTATGAACATAGAGCCATAATTCCGATGTCAAGTGGGTTCGGTTAAGACAACATATTGACAGGAGTGGGGTGATGGGTTCCTCATTGCGGGGGATGCGACCAAATGGTTGCAAAAATTGAAAGTCGTCGTTCAAAAAAAAGAGCCATAAAGTTAAATTCCATTGTGGTCCAGTTTTGACCATAGATGTGGTGGAGGTTATCGATTGTATGGTGGTGTCGTGGTGATTGAAGAAGATTAAAGTGGACACTATTCACTAAAAGTCGCTTTTTATTATTTTTTTCCTTTCGCTATATAATTTTTGGGAGTGAAGTTAACACTAATAGTAATTGTGATCTTATTATAGTATTATAGAGACCTACATTTTATCTTGCTTAGGATCCAGAGAATTTTAAGTATTCGTAGTACCAATGTGATAATGATGACAATGGAAGAGGGTAGGGGTGTTCATTCGAATCGAATACGAATCAGGCGAATTGAATTGAGACTTTTAAAAACGGTATACGTATTCGATCCACATTCGAATAAAAATCTAGATATTCGATTCGATTAAGTTATTTGAATTCGAATCGAATGCAAAATGTATTAGCTTTAAAAAATTATAAATAGAAAAGCACATTAAACAACAATACAAATGTAACACTAACATAATATAAGTCTAAAAAATCACCCAAACAATATGCAAAATGTTATTACATCAACAAGTGTAATAAATGTTAAAAAAATGTCTAAAATTGCATAATCAAGAATAAAAAAGACTCTAAACATGTTCAAAATTTGTAGAAACAACAATTAAGCAGGTGACACAACACCAAGTCATGTTCATATGCAGAAACAACAATCAAGATTGGGTAAAGAGATGAGTTTTGGTATTTTTAACTTTACTTGAAGCATCTTAAGTTATATTCATATATAGATGCTTAATTACATATATTAAAAATATATAGTAAAAAATATATATATTTCTTATTCGAATTGGACGAATTGCGGATACTGAAAATCGTATTCGATTCATATTCGACAATATTATTCGAATCGAATTCGAATGACCGAAAGTTGATTTCGAATTGCCTTAATCTAATTCCATTCGAATCAAGTTTTGAATAATTGGAATCGTATTAGAATAATGAACACCGTTATAAGATGGTAGTGGCCTAGTGGGGATGGTGGGTTCAACATGCAATTGTTGATGGAAATTTTAACTCTATCAAAATTGTCAATGCTTCTTTTACCTAGTTTTTATACTTTCGAGAAAAAAAACTTTATAATCAAGGTTATTTTTATTAATATACCTTTTCTGCATTCAAGTTTTTTTAAAACTAGTTTTGAACTTTATATTAATTAATATCTAAAATCTACCTGAAAAAAAAATTAGATATGTTTTTAGGTTCGGATCGATTTGTCTGGTTTAACCGGTCTGACCGAGATTTGAGGTTGCACCAATTCGAACCATATAGGTTCACTTTTAGTACAAAGGATCGGCCAGTTTAAACCAGTTAGATCGGTTCAGAAAATTTAATTTGTTTTTTAATTTGGACCACATTTGGTTAAACTCTTGGTTTTTTTGGAGAAAACTACAAATAACGTCCTTTATGTTTATAGTAACCTGCAAGTTGCGTCCTTTAGCAAAAGTATCTACAAATA
>JAOYNQ010000001.1:6723965-6734254 GCA_026259685.1 Tagetes patula
ATCCACCACCAGCGGCCGCAGCGCCACCAAATCCGCCACCAATTGCCGGAGTGGCACCAAATCCACCACCAATTGCAGGAGCCGCACCAAACCCACCAGTACCTGTGGCTGCAGAACCAAATCCACCAGTGCCTGTGACTGCAGCACCAAATCCACCAGTGCCTGTGGCTGCAGCACCAAATCCACCAGTGCCTGTGGCTGCAGCAGCAAAACCACCACCACCTGTAGCTGCAGCAGCAAAACCACCACTGCCTGTGGCTGCAGCAGCAAAACCACCACCAGCTCCTGAGGCCAGACTAGCAAACCCGCCACCACCTGACGCAGCAGTGGCAAAGCCACCAGCAGTTTGACTGCCACCAAAACCACCACCAAACGGATTTGAAGAAGCAACACTCCCAGGTAGACCTGCGCCAAACTGTCTTGACTGCCCAAACGAACCAAGAACTGACCCTAAGGCCTGCTGGCCTGATCCAATCCGAGCTGGCTGTCCAAACCCTTGTCCACCACTACTTTGATTACTGTTACCACCAAAGATGCCAGACATTCCGCCGAAACCTGTCTGCTGAGGTGGCTGGGATGGTTGTTGAGATTCAACACTAAAGGAAGCAGGTTTAAACAAGCCACCACTTGGTGGAGTAGTAAAAGAAGTGATTGGTGTATTTGTTGGTGCGTTACCAAATGGTGCACCAAATGGATTCTGCTTAGGTGCAGACGGGTTTGGGCTTGAACCAAGGCCAAACCCACCAAGGCTTCCCAATGTAAACTGAGTGGTGTCAGGAGCTTCTTCTTCCATCTCATCCTCTTGGGTAACCGTAAGATCTGACTCGTTGGTTTGTCCACTAACCACACTCACTGGATTTGTGATCACTGGTGAGGATACAGCAGGTGATACGGATGGTTGATCTGGTTTTGAATTTAAGTTGAATTGACTTTCTGAAACAGAACTCGATGATGGTTGACTTGTAGGTAACATAGGAGCTGAAACCACAGGCTGAGGTAAGGTTTGACCAGAAAAGCTCTCATGTAGTTTCAGGTCAAACTTCGGGATTGATACTACTTGCGGTTTAGAAATTTCACTTGAATCTGGATTCGATTTGGACGGCTCAGATTTGGAAGGACTTAAATCTATGTTCAATGTGGGTTTAGCGGAAGAAGTGGTTGACGGAAATGAGAGAAAAGAAGATGAAGGTTGACTTGTAGGTCCTGAAGGAGTTAAAACTACAGGCTGAGAAGGTAAAGCTTGACCAGAAGAATCCTCTTTTGGTTTCTGGTCAAATTTGGGGGCTGATACTACTTGAGGTTTCGAATTTTCACTCGTACCTAGATTCAATTTGAACGGCTCAGATTTTGAAGTGTTCAAATCTATGTTCAATGTTGGTTTAGTAGATGAAGTAGATGGAAATGAGGGAAAAGAAAGTGAAGGTCCAGATACTAGAGTGGTCTGAGCAGCACCCAATTTAAACCCGAAACCAGTTGATGATTTACCAACTGATATAGCAGATGTTGAAGACGAGGTAGTGTCTTTAAACGAAAAGGATGATGGTGCTAAAGTAACTGGAACAGACAATGATGCACTCGAAGACTGACTTTCCCTAGTAGAAGCTTCCAGAGAGAAACTTCTTCCTGAAAAGGCGGTTGATGAGCTGGTACTCAACGCAGCAGAAGATTCTGGACTCTTCTTAGACCAAATAGAAGAGCTTTCAGCCACTATAGACTTCCGGTCCCCGTCAGTACTTTTACTGCTGGATTCTAAATATCCGATAGGCTTATTCTGAAACATATTAAATGCCGGTGATTTTGCAGTATTTGATGAAGGTTCCGGAAAACTTTTTGATTGTTGACTAAATTTTGGGTCTTTGACCACCATGGCATCAGGCTTCAACGCAGAGGTCAAGCGGTTTGAAGTTTCAGCAGTTATATTTGTCTCTTTTGCAGAGTCTCTGGTTACAATAGGAGTTGACTGAAAACCATAACTTAATGAATCTGAATGGTTATTACCCCAGAGTGAGGAATTCGATTGTCCATCAGACTTCTGTCTTATCTGTACATCCTGGCTGCCTGCAGAACAACATATATAATTATAATAATAACAGCAGCAACATCAATAATAACAGAAACCACTATTGCATAAACTGAGTTTATTTAAAGGTGTCTTTACCTCTGATTTGAGACATACTTGAAGCACTGTGTGGAATGTCATAAGAAACCACTGAGCGTTCATACAGCCGACTATTAAGTTTTGGTGTAGCAGTCGGTAAAGATAATCTGGCAGGGCTTGTCTGACGGTCCTCTTGCAAAAGCAACCTTTTTACAGTTGTTTTCGGAGGTTCAATGCTAGCCCAACTCTGTAAAGAACTTGGCTAAATTATAATCTAATGTTTTAACATAAAAGTCGCCATGACTTAAAGAACATCTAAACGCAAAAATGTTACCTTATCTAGCGAGTTTACGCGCCTTCTTGCAGTTTCCGGTTCAGAACTCTTTACAGCAACTTGTTGACTTTTCTTCAGATCCGTATTAACAGCAGCTGAATATGAAGAAGCAAGATGTTGACTTTTAGGTGGGATTGCAGGAGTTTTTTCTTGACCTGGAGAACTGAAAGTGGTATCATCATATGAGATTCCAATTGTGTCAAATAACTCCTTTTTCACATTCTGTTTTTTCACAGGTTCTGTCTCTATGTTAAGCACCGCCATTTGCTTTGAAAGACATTCAGAAAGTTTCTCTGCAGCTGTTAACTGTGCATTCATTGTGTTGTGTAAACTGTGTAGAGATTGAATGTGCCTGCAAAACAGTATTATTTTCATTAAGATCAAACCTCAACATTAAATTAAAGTAAAAGTCCCAAAATAAAAATTCATACCTTGGTGGATTACGTTTCATATGAGAAGACTTACGGTTCATTTGGGTATCAGTTTTATCACCAAATCTTTGAAGCTCGAGGGTGTTTAAATGCCTCTCAAGTTCTATTAGTTGGGTTGTCAAATTCTGGCAGATAGAACTGTTATTATGACATGTGTCATCCAAATTTAACAAAAATAATAACAACAGCCGAATACCTGATTTATCTCTAATATATGTCTACGCTTCATATCCAATTCAGAGCTCAGCTTCTGGTTATTCCAGATATCCAAGTATTTGCTGTCTGTAGCCTGCTTCACAATTGCTTCTATATATATTTTCCTTGCCAAAACTTAAACAATAAAAGAAAGATGGCTAAGGAACAAGATAACCATAAAAAACGGTATTTGGCAAAATATATAAAATTGATGTACCTTGAACTGTCTTGTCAAGAAGAAGTTGAACCTCCTCAAACCCTTGATGCATTTTGTCCTACAAGGACAATATGGCAACCATTTCAGACTAAAAAAAATCAAATGAGATTACAGATGAAATATTACATTGCCAAAACAGTAAATTTCAACGGATTGGGTTCATCTCCACTATAGCAATAATGATAAACTGTAGGAGTACCAGTTCATGCTTTGTATAAGAGCTAAACTACAAATTACAAAATAGAGATAAAATAAGGAGAAAGATGATGGAACTCACTTTCCACTTTTGGCATCTATCTGAAAGTACCAAAATGCCTTGTTCTAGTTCTGCAACAGATTGTTTATGGGCAGTAACAGAGGCATCATAAAAACCACCTGGTTCTTCAATCGAATCCAACAGAGCGTCTAATTCTTTCGCCATTTCTTCAACCTGGATGAATATAAAAATTTTAATCCAAAAACAAAACAATGTGATCAAACAAATATGAAGCACTTTCAAAGTCTAAAGGCTGTGTTATACAAACATGAAAGAAAAATAAAGCATCTGAATGAGTTGCAAATTAAGAAGAGTGTTAAAAACGACTCGAAGAAATATTTATAAAATACACAAAAGACACCAACGGAAAGCCAAATATAAAGTTGAAGATTACTTACACTATGTTGTTCAGATAGATTTGACTCGGTATTTGATAGCCTCGGAGGAGTTTGATTTTTAAGATTTCCCTTGTCAGAAAACTTAAAGTCAAAAGATTTTGCCGGAATCGGTTGTGCATTAGAAACAACAGGCGATGATTTGGCAAATGCAACTCCCGTTGAAGCTCCCTGCCGAAGCAGATTGCTCGATGTTGAAGACCCAGATGACATCTTGGAAACTGAGAACTTCTGAGGACCGGATGGAAACTGTGTGGTCCCAAAACTGGTAGCATGTTTTTCTTCGGTAGCAGCATGAGATGATTGGAGAGATTTCATATCAAAACTTCTGGAAGAAAACATGCCTCCACTAGAAAATGTTCCAGCTGAAGAGGAAGAGGATGATTGCACTCCAAAAACATTGGAGGAAAAGAGTGATCCACTTGAAAAAGTTCCAGACGAACTATGCAAACCAAACGACGCTTTGCTGACTGGTACTTCTGTAGAAGCTCCAAAAGCAGGCTTGTTTAATTTATCATTTACAGATTTTCCAACAGAATTGACCGCAGCAACTTCTTGCTTTACAGGATTCACAGGCTCAGATGCTTTAAACAGTGGTGCCTGAAGACTGCTTTCTTTCTTCTGTAATAGAAGTGACTGCCCTTCATTTCCACCAGTAGTTGGCTTTACAGTAGGAACATCTAGTTGTGGACCACTTGGTTCACTGACTTTGACTTTCTGGTCAATGATTTTGACTTCTTGATTAAAAGGATTTACTAGCTCCGATGCTTTAAACAGTCCCGCCCCAAAAATGCCTTCTTTCTTCTGTAGAAGAGGTGACTGCCCTTCATCACCACCATTATTTGGCTTTAGAGCAGGAAGATCTTGCTGTGTACCACTTGGTTCGTTGACTTTGACTTTCTGGTCATTGATTTTGACTTTCTGAAGATCTTGATCCCCAGTTTGCTTCTCATTGTTAACAATATTTATAACCGAATGCTGAAACTCCTCTTCCTCATCAGAATTAGAACTCTCTGTTGAAGCTGATGGGCCTATGGCACTACACAGAAATCCGGAGTTAGAGCAATAACTATTTGACCCAACCAGTCCATCTAGCAGCCTCTACTTACCAAGCATAATCTGATTAATCTACGCATCAAACAAGCCATAAAACTTGAGTTTTAAACTATTAAGATCAGAAAAATGACAAATACCTGGCAAAATGGAACATACAAAATCTTCCATCAACGGTAACGCACATAAGAATGCAACAAGGTGAAACTTTTTTTTCTATTTCCCCACACTCAAGTAAAGTTTTCTCATCCTTGTAACCTTTGTTGATGGCGAGCCCCAGGATCATATTATCAGCATCATTGTGAGCTGATGCAGAAAGCAGCTTCCATTAAAAAAAATTATTAAAAAAACATATCAATCAAATATATCAGCAGATGCCAATGCTACCTTGAAGATTAATTGTTGGCACCCACGAGTCAACTTCAATATCTAGCATTGCAGCACCATTCTCCGACCAATTAAATAGCACAATGTGTTGATTTGTGTTCTTCTTATTAGCAACAAACGCAAGCTCACTGTGTCAATTTATAAAAATAAATTGGGTGCATTTGCTTGTTAAAAATGACTGAGTATAGCTACGAGTGTCTGACTATAGGATAAAACATAAATGGAAAAAACATTGTAAGCCCAACCACTTTGTTGACCATAGAATGTCCCTGAGTTCGTGGGTTTAAACCAATTTAAAAACCCATTCGCGATAACCAATGACTGGGAATCACACCCATATGACCATACCGACTAAAAAACATGCAGAGATGGAAGCGTACAATAACAGAAAGAAATTACAAAAAGATGATCAGTAAGCAGTGATTAATACTTTAATCTACAATCTCTCAAGTCTCAACCCTCTAGCCGTGTCGTGATAAAACATAACTGGTCAAGTGTATGCAATTTACTAACATAAACCAGCATAGTCAAATGTTGAGCGGAATATTATCAATTTCTGCATATGATGGAAGCAAATTGCATGTATATATGAGCTCAAGTATATCACGTTGTCATAAAAAACGTGAGGATATCCAGGACAGCTTGTATAGAAAAAACAGGCAATTACTTATGAATGGGTTTGGTTTTATTTCTAATGAGTAAAAAAATATAAATAGCTAAAACAGAATAATAGGGTCAACCAGGTCAACCGTCATCCAAAGTACATTATTAATGCATTAAACCTCCTAATTCATTTTATTCAAAAGTTGTTAATACCCACCCATTTTTCCTTTCTGACATCTCTAACAGCTAACCATCTGCCTCACATGCAGTCATGCACCATATAAACAAAATGATTTCTAAAACATCCTGGTTTCTCAAATCCGAGGTTAACATTATTTTCAGAAAAAAAAAATCATACATACTAAAGTGGTAAATAACATACAATTCATCCAAATAACTAATGAGCGTGTAGGGTCCACTTCCAGAAGGAATGTCGTCTTCATTAATAGCAAGAAACGCATCACAAAAGGTCAATGCCGCTGGGCTAGAAGAGGGCTGTAAGACAACAAATTTGTTTAATCAACATAAACCTAAATTGATTTTAACGAAAATAAACTCGCAGAAAAAATTAAAAAATCAGCACAAACACGTAAACTCTAATAAAACAAAGGGTCAAGGCGCTAATCTATATCCTATTCAGTAAGTGCTAACTTACATTTGTGAGTTTGTCATCTTTTACACTGATGAGTTGAACTACGTGACTCTCCTCCTTCCCATCAGCATTCAAAGAATAACATCCTAACATGATGCAATCTGGGCGAACCCACCTGACAGAATCCACTGCAAAAAAGAAAACATACACTTCAGGTTCCATCTGTAAACACAAGCTCACACACCAACACAATTTAAATATATAAAACACCATACAATCATTGCAATGTTACATGCTATACGCATTAGCATCATAGCATGCATGATGAACCAGGTTCGCTTATTTTGATAAGGAATAGTTTTAACTGGAAGTGCTGATGACCTGGTTGAATCGGATTATGTTTATCTGTAACCAGTCAAATGGGTAAATTGAGAAGTTTAGCTAAAAAGAAGACGAATCAAGTGGAAAACTGTGCCGGATGTCACCCAATCTGTATTTTTCATGCACACTTCCTACATCATATAACTTAAAAATAGATTATTATCATATTTGACACATCCTTTTATGTTTTAGAAAAAAGTGGAGAAAGCGCGTTTTTGCAAACCCAACTCCACCAGTTAAAAACCATACAAAAAAAATCTTTTTGACCCGTTACCAACCTGCTCATATTTTCAACTTTAACTTTAACAAATAATTGCAGACGTATGTGTGTCAAAGTTATTTACCCTGGTCCATTTTATAAGGGATACATGTGTAAGTTTAAAATATATTTTCCAAAAGCCCAGTATCATTTCTAAGAACATTACATAATATCCTAAATCCAGATCCGTGATTCAGCAGTGCACAATATCCAGGCCATCCTCCCTAGACAGTGTGAGAGAATCGATATACAAGATAGCGACCCAATGTTGATAGAACTTGCAACAGTAGTACACAAAACAATAAATATTTTAAAAATGATCAAATGTTAGACTAATCATGTATGTATTTCCAAATATTATAGTCTCAGACTCTCCAAGGTACTTATGAGTAATATCCAGCTTTATATATAAGCCCACATGTAATCGTTGATCAGTATACAAAGCCTTTACAGTTCAGCTTAATATCACATGTCACAATCAAGTTAATCCCAAACCCTAGCAAACTGACATGTCCTAAACACTATATCCTTTTATTCCAGCCACTAAAAGACTGCAATGATCACCACATACCACCGATAACTACCATACGCACCGCCATGGGATGCAGAAAACATGACTGGCCAAAAAACCACCAACCATCGCCAAACATACCACCATGTGTGGCTTATATTTCTACCCAGAACTTATTTTTTTTATCATATCTCACTACCAAGAAGACATGTTATCCTACCTGATACTGCTTCCCCTTCAAGCACGTATCATTTTTACTTGTATCCACAGCTTTAAGCCCTTCCCAAACACCAACAATACTACCACCCTCACCTACTCATCTACATTCATCTTAACCTTTGGGTGAACCCCAAACAACAGGTCCGTTCCACCTATCAGCCAATCACACAACGACCAATCCCACCCCACTTGTTGAACCAACCGTGTTTATCATAGATAAGCAACAATAATTTTATGGGACCAACGCATAGCCATGGTTAAAAAACAAGTTATATACTTATATATAGAGTTAAGTTGCATCCATAAATACTTACTGATTAAAAAATCAAGATTGGATAATATTATACCTTTTACAGCACAATTTGGATCATCATCAACCAATGAATCAAACAGTAGCTTTATCCGCAACTTTTCTTCAAATTTTGATGATAAAATGCTTAGATAATCATATTTTGCCACAGCAATAAATTTTCCATTCATGCTCCAATTAACTAGAAGAAGCAAACGCATGATTTAAAATAACAGAAAAAACTTGCCATTTCAGTTTTTCAGTTTGCACACACAAAAATACATAATATACCAGCATCAACATTGTCCATAGCATGATTAAGATCTCCTTGGCCATCTCCACTGTATAAATTGCCATCACGTGTAAGAACAACATAGTGGTCCTCCAAGCGTGGACTCCATTGCATGTCTTTAATGCCACTTGGGCCATTAAGTGATTTTGAGTACGACGGTTCATGGTCCTGGAAAATAAAGAAGTAGCAAATTTATGATAGACTAAAAGATCGTATTCACATAAGCTGCATCCATCTTTAACAACAACATTTTGGTTCACGTCTACTGTATGCATTTTGGTATCAAGGATAAAACAATAATTCAGCTTCAAGAAGTCACCAATCAATGAACATATCTTTGAAAACAAAGGTGTAGCCGCATAGGTGCTGATTAACGTATGAAAAAAAAACAGCTTTGATGATTATACAGTTAGTTATATAAAAGAATAAGAAAAGCACAAACCTTATTAAGAAGACCATCAACTGAGAAAAAATAAATATTCAACCCAACAGATGCAGCAAGCATTGAAGAGTCTGCAGATATAGCCAATATAGAAACTTGTCCAAGAGAAACATCCACGACACTCAGCTCTTGTATACAAGAGCCCTGAACTCCATTTTTCAACTCTTCTGCTGCATCCATAATGTCTTTCATCCTCGCAACAGAAAACCCTACCAGCAACAATGTAAAGACATATTATGGAAATTACCAATAGCTTTTCATATATTTTCCTTGTCTGTGGGAAGTAAAATGCATATGGATTTTGGTACAAATATAACATCATTATTTTTCAATATGTAGTTGGTGTTATAAAATCATCCTTTTACATCAAATTTTGCTTCAAAATTTCAGAACCAAATCATTCTGAAATAGAAATGGATCATTTAACCTCATAAACCTCAAACCCTAACACTTCAATAGTAAAAGAGAGAGTAACATTGTAACAACCAAAACTATCATGACAGTAATTGCTTCAACAGTGCAATCAAACTACTCAATAAACGTAACTTACAGCCCTAAAGATCCTAAAAATGATAAACAATTAGACATGTAAACAAACAAACACAATAAAAAGCCCTAACCAGATGAATGAGCAACAAAAACAACTCCAAATCGTTCAGAAACTGCAATGGGACAAGACGGAAGACTATCCATGTCGAATACAAACTCCGCATCGGATTTGATCGGAACTGGTTCGCCGATTATGCTAAACCGGTAGTTTCTCGTCGGAATTTGATCTCCGTCGAGTTCTTCAGTAACTGTGACAACTTTTGTAGTGTCAACACCGGATTTGGTTTCCGCCATTGATGCGGTAGAAGGATCAAAAGTTGAAAACTTCCGGTGAGTGTGAGAACGAAGAGGTTTTGGGCGGGAAGTTTATATGGTGAAAACCTAGATGTGTGCGTGAGGATGAAGCACCGATTGATGAATGTTTTGGTTACGAAACAAACGTTGCCGGACTAGATGTGTGTTAACGAGGATATGTAACTCGTAGGCCACTAACCGTCTTGCGCTTAATTTGAGTAGGTTTTTAAGTCGGTTTCGCGTCGGTAAAATGGTCGACATGGCTCATGAGGGGGAGGCTCTTTTCTTATTCTTTTTATTACAGCATCTTGATGTTAATAACACCATAAATAAGTGGATGAATTCTTTATCAAACTTACGGGTACATGTAAAGTACTAAATAGTTTTACTTATCTACTAAATAATTATGCTTTTATAATATAAATGACACATCATCATAAGTGAGAAAATGCACATTTTGTATACAGTTATATAAGTTATACATTTCTTTCT